>JANCRA010000005.1:2479294-2603425 GCA_024362935.1 Setophaga petechia
TTGATGATCTTTAAGGTCTCTTCCAATCTGGTGACTCTGTGAATTCTGTGAATTCCCTGGCTGGTGCTCTGGGTTGAATTAAGATCAATAACTCCTCTCACTTTGATCAAGCTGTGCCTTCCCCTGCTGGATCCCACTTGGCAGAGCTCCTGGTGCAATAACTGCTGGAATTTGATTGCTGCCTTCGGCACAGCCGCCCTGCTGGGGAGCACAGAGCTCCTCTGAGGGCTGCCCTGGAAGGCACAAATCTAGAGCTGGGCTTTCCCACTCTCTCACCATCCCAGGCTGCTGGAGCTGGGAGCTGATTCAGGCACTGGATTTCACTGGGATTATTCATTCCATTCTGAAATCCCTGCAGTGCCTGGGAACAACAGAGCTCTGCTTGCCACTCTGTGTGCTGTGGTCCCTAAAAGAATTTTTTAGGAAATTTTTAAGTCATTGAGTTTGCCATTGTGAGAAGTGCATAATGTGGAGAGCTCACTTTTTATATATTTATTTCTATACATTAACTCGGTGACAACTAATGGAAAAAAAAATGCATTGCATTTAAAATAAAGCCTAATTTAAAAACAAACCCCTGCTTGCTTTGTAATGTTAACACAGAAATTATCCTGCCTTTTGCTAGCAGAGACACTGGTGCTGAGAACTTTTTCCCTCTTTCTTTCCCCTGCTTTTTTCTGGACTTTTCACAAAGTCCAGGTGCATCCATGGAGCTGCATCATATTTCACTTTCCTCCCCAGCTCGGGGAAGATAAAGCTCAAATCCTTTTGCTGGCCATAAGTAAATAAATAAATAAACAAACTCGGCAGTTCAAGTATGTGTGGCATCCTGCCTTCCCTGAGCAGGCAGTGTAAACAAACAAAGCAGCCTTTTTTCCCCCTCCTGCTGCAGAACTCTGCCAATTGATGCTGGGGTAGGAATATTAACACATGCCCGCTCCAAAATGTGATACCCTTTGGGGTCTTGGAGATGAGCTCCTCTGAAGTGCTTTTTTCTTCGGCTGCCTGACAAGGTTTTTGGCTCCACTTCAGTCTGGTAAGGAGACAGCTGCTCAACTTCTGACACAAATGAAGAAAATTGATGAGATGCCATCTCCAAAATTCCCTTTTTCCTGGCAGGCACTTCTAGGCTGAGTGCTAGGAGTCACTCAAAGGTTTGGGATTTATTTTTTAAACCTTAGTTAGGGCAGGATTTGAGGTTTGCTTTGTTGGCTGGGCTGTTTCTAATAATGCTCAACAAATGCACAGAAACTGATTCTTTGGGAGCATGGACAAGGATCACAGAATTTACACTTCCACTCACACAGCTTGTTTGCTGTTGTGCACTGAATTATTTCCATGGCTTTGCATCATTCCGAGCAATTTATTTATCTCTGAGTGCTGTGGAAATGCAGGTGACAGAATCTCCAGGGGGCCCCGTGAGGAGGGGTCTTCTTGGGGTGTTTCTGTGAGCCTGGGTTTTCCCAGGATATTTTTTAAGAGGGCAGAGATGTGGTGGTGTGACCAAGAGGAATAATGGCAGTAACTCCCAGATTTGTGTGCCCACTGTGAAATTCCTCTGCTCCTCTCTCGAGTGGGAGATGCTCTCAGGAATTTGAAGGCCACTCATTACAAGGAAAATGTGTTTATTTTTCAGCTGAGCACAAAGGAACCTGCTCTCATTGTGCTTCACTGCCATGGTCTTCCTGCTCCTCAGGATAACAAAAACTACATTTTCCATGTTCCTCTTGAACTATTTCCTCCGAGTTTCATCTACAAAAGACCTCAGCTGTGTAAAGTGCACCTTCAGTCCTGTCTGGCTAAAAAAGCATTAAATTTATTGCATTGCTCTCCTGTTTCATTAGAAACAAACCCCTGTGCTAGCCCAGCTTTAGGCTTTATGTCACTTCATGATTATCTTGATTGTGGCAAAGGCTTTGGGTTTGACACACGCTTTGCTGTTCCTTTTTAAACCTCCCTGGAAAAGCAGCCATGGAAAGCTCTGAATAATGCACATGACATATGCTGCCTGTCTCTCAGAGGGAGCTGAAGAACCTGACAGCAATTTGCATTTTTGGAGCTGCAGAAGAGACGCAGGAAACTTTAGGCAGGAGTTTTTGGGACTCTGAGGTCAAACCAAGAAGAGGAGTTCAGAGAGAGATGGGAACTGGATGGAGAACAGAGGATGGAGCACAGAGCTGGCCTGAAATGAAATGTAATCCAGCTGATGTCACTATAAGTTCATAAGGACATCGTTTTCCTTGGGATGGTAAAATTTGGGTCCCATTTGGCAAACTCAAAGGAACAGGCACAGGATCTCCTGGTTGTCCATGTAGGGAAATGCTGATAAAGGTGGGGCTGATGATTTCTCATGGCAGTAAATGATGGCTCAGAGCTCACCTGAGCTCTGTCTTAGAGGTACAATTATTAATTAGCATCAATTTTCATTACTCTCTGCTGTTGATTCTTAGCATTCCCTGAAGCCTTGTGGGAGATGGGTGATTCCTGGAAGTAGAACACACAGTGGTGAAGATGCCTTGGCTATTTAAAGTAGGTAAAAAAGCCTTAACAAATATAATGGAATATGGACAGGTTTGGGTTGGAAAGGACCTTAAAGCCCAACCAATTCCACCCCTGCCATGGCAGGGACACCTTCCACTGTCCCAGGGTCCTCCAAGCCCCATCCAGCCTGGATTTGGACAATTCCAGGGATCCAGGGGCAGCCACAGATGCTCTGGGCACCCTGTGCCAGGGCCTGGCCACCCTCACAGGGAAGAATTCCTTCCCAATATCAAATTCTGTATTGAAGCCTGGCTGTTATTAATCCAGTATTTTGTAAAGGTAACCACACACACTCTGAAGAGCAACTCTGAGAGAAAAAGATTAAATAACAAATTAAGTGAGGTTTGGGTTTTGGTTTTTCTTAATAAAAGAAATTAATTTACAAGAATCAAACACCGCACCCCCAAACCCCATTTTAACTTCCATTCTTCATTGCAAACTAGTGACAGGCACAATCAAAAATTCCACTTTTCTGGGGAATTTTTGGATGAATTCTGCAGCCAGCCCATGGAATGGCATTGGGAGGTGGCTGCTCTGTGACAAGAGAGGCTGTGGGGGCCCTGCTGTCCCTCCCTGCCTCATCCCAGCACCACCAGCTCTGCATCCATTAGTGACTGACGTGGGATATTCTTGGATTGTATTAACTGGGAGCCACTTTTGATGTTTTCAAGCCCATTTTTGTTGCTGTTGTTCTGTTTTTTGTCCAGCTGAGCTCTCCCGGAGCGGAGGGCTCGGTTTGGAGCTCGTGCAGGTGGGAGCACAGGACTCGTGCAGCAGAATTTACCTTTTTTAAATTATTCCCCCAGCTCCTTTGTCTCTTGGCAACTGCAAAAATAACTCCATCAAGAATAAACCTGCAAACAAGGGCGAAAAAGCAGAACTGTGTGAAGACATGAAATACTCTCGTTTAAATAGTGCTGGAAAGCTATTTCCTCCCCCTGTACCCTTCCAAGGCTGGAATGATGTGCTCTGATTCTTAAACACAAATTCTGACTTGCATAAATTCAGAGATTTCATCTGTGCAGAGCTGCAAATTGCTGGGATAGTAATACCTGGATATTTTATGGCACATCCTTAAGTCAATAGGCAAAAGGGTTCTGAATAAAAGCCTTAAAATTACCTCATGAATTATTAACTCTTCCCTGTATTACCTTTGAATTATAAAAGCCTGGAAAAATAGGAAGGAGAATTGAAAACATCAATCTCAGATTCTTTAAAAACGTAATACTGATGATTTGAGCAGTGTACAAATCTTTTATTAAAGATAAAGAGGAAGCCATACTTTTTTATTAACTCCAGGATATGTTCAATCCACATGATTAAAAATCTCATTACTAACTCAAGTCAGGGAAGTGATTTATTGCTGAAACAGAATAGGAGGCGTTTTGCTGCCCAAAGCTGTATTTATGGTTAAAAAACCCTCTCAATTTGGATCACCTTTTCTTGGTTAGGTATTTCTAAGGGTGGATTGGGTTTTCCTGGCAGTGATGGAGTTTCACTCCAGCCCACAGCTGAAACACTGCTACCTTAAGAGGGAGAGCCTGAGGTAAAATTATAGGTACCAAGAGATATTTTCCTCTAGTAAATTCAGCTGGAGCAAATGATTTTGTCTGATTAGGTAATAAGATGTGCAGAAATAAAAAAAAAAAAAAATCAGGATTTTACACGTAGTTACCATTCAAGTGGAGCTAATTCTGTAAAGCAAGTGTGGATATTTTAGGGCTTCTTGGTGTATAACATATACTAATATTTCCTGATCACTGCAGTAGGGATGTACTGTTCTAAAGGAGCCTTTGAAGCCTTATTTTACAATGATAAAAAATTATCAACCCAACGACTTTCTTTCCCCAGAAATACCATCCTACTTTGGGAGACATGTCTACAGATCACAGACAATATTTTTGTCCTGCTCTACCTGAAGCAGGTCAAATATTTTGTGTTGTGTTAGGCAGCTCTATGGCTGAATTGTCCTCAACGTCTTAAACACTGAATTATGCCCAGCACAAGTTCCAGGACTATTTATATTCCACCCTACAATGTAAAATGGAGATAATACTGAATTTATTTACGTCACAGCAGCTGTGGAGAAACTGGGTTAGACACACTTGCATATAAAGACAAGACATTAAATGGTGCCATCAATTCCTGCAAGCCAGCAGAAATAGCTTTTCTCTTCCTGATAACCATGCCTGGATGGCTCCCAAGGCTGAGAGCGAGTTTTGCACATCCCACAGGAAGTTTGGATTCTCTCCTGCGCCGTGGGTGGAAAATGCCTGGTATTATGGTGACAGGTGCAATAGGTATTGAAACGTAAACCTTTCCCTGCTCCTGGGGAACATATTGCCAGTCCTGGGCTCTGCTCCAGAGGGGTGTTTTGGGAGAAATTACACATCTTGAGGTAGAGAAACAGTTCTGGAAATAGGTTGCCTTCAAAAAAAAAAAAAAAAAAAAAAAAAAAATTGGCAGCTTTTCAGCTGCTCGAAATGTTAGGAGTGGGGAGGATGGAGCTGGGAGGCTCGGGGAGCAGTGAGAGGAGCATCGTGGGTTGTGAAGGTGTGGCAGAGATCTGGGGCTCAGCCACCACAGTCACTCATGGAGGGGTTCTGGTGGAACCCTGGATGCTGGGAGTTTCCGACTTTCTGTGCTGGGAGTTTCAGCCTTTCTGTGCTGGGAGTTTCAGATTTTCTGTGCTGGAAATTTCAGATTTCTGTGCTGGCAGGCACTGATCCCCAGGAGAACACTGCCTTGACCTGAGGCCATGGAGAATTTTCCAGAATGGAATGGTGGAACTGGGATTGTGGGTGTGGAGTTTGGATAGAAGTGTGTGAGATCACAGGGTGGGAAACTGAGAGTTTAAGGGTTTAGAATACAGGAATAGATATAGAGCAAGGTGGAGGGTTTAGGGTGGAGGCTGCTCCTTCTCCTTCACCTTCTTCTTTTCCTTCTTCACCTTCTTCACCTTCTTCTCCTCCTTCTTCTCCTCCTTCTTCTCCTCCTTCTTCTCCTCCTTCTTCTCCTCCTTCTTCTCCTCCTCCTCCTCCTCCTTCTCCTCCTTCTCCTCCTCCTTCTCCTTCTCCTTCTCCTTCTCCTTCTCCTTCTCCTTCTCCTTCTCCTTCTCCTTCTCCTTCTCCTTCTCCTTCTCCTTCTCCTTCTCCTTCTCCTTCTCCTTCTCCTTCTCCTCCATGGGTTTGGGTGGTCTTGTGTAATTGATTAGAAAGTCCACATTGTGGGACATGGGTGGTTGGTTATTGGGTTAAACATTAATACAATTGAGGTGTCATTTCTTAATTGGACAGTTTATCCTTCAAAGGCCCTGGAGAGAGAGAGACACAGCTCCATTTTTAGTGTGTCAGAGTGAAGTGTTGCAGAACTCAGGGTTTGTGAGACTGTGACAGAGATAAGAACTAATAAACACCTGAGTCCCAACAAGAAATCCCATCTCACACATTTAATACTGACCTTGGCAAAAAAGAAGCAAAGAATCCACAGGGTTCCTGTGGCAGCTAGCAAAACCGTGGTAAATGGGTTTGTTGGGCACCTGGACTTGTGTTCCTTGCTGTATTTCCCTCTGGATTCTGGGTTTGATGCGCTGAGCCAACCTCAAAATTCAACTGTTAGAATACAGCCAGGATGAGAGTGTTTGCAGCTTCTTGGTTTGAAACTCTGTCCCAATGGTCTCAGCAGAGACCCAATGTTTAACACTGCAATTGAGGTGGAAAAGTGCTGAGGGGGCTTTTTCCAGAGGGTGGGATGGAAAAGCTGTTTCCTAGCAAGAATCATGGAATGGTTTGGGTTGGAAGAAACCTCAAAGCCCACTCAATGCTACCCCCTTCCATGGACAGGGTCACCTTCCACTATCCCAGATTGTTCCAAGTCCTGTCCAGCCTGGCCTTGGACACTTCCAGGGATCTTGGGGGAAGCCAGATATTCTCTGGAATATCTGAAGGAGGATATCCTCAGCTTCCAGAAGGACCTAGGCATTCCAGGGAGATGCCAGCAGTCACAGTGCTGCCAGCATGTCCCTCAGACTTTGTGAAATAAATGTTCTCTCCTCAGTAAATGCTCTCTGTGAATTTGCAGCCTTAAATCTGCTGTGTAAATGTGTCTTCAGCTTGGGAAGTTCTGGGATATCAGGAATTGGAGGTGGGGTTCATCTCCTGCCTGTGTTTGGCCTGTGCTAATTGGGCCACGGGATTGTGTTAGGAAGAGCAAAACAATAAAATGCCCCCAAAACATCTTTAAAAAAAGAAAATCTCTCTTAAATTTATCCCTAAAGTGGGCTTTGTTGTCATAGCCATGGCAGTTGAGGGAGGCTGTTCAAGAGAACAAGAACTTGTTTTCTCTGGGAAATATGCTTTTCTTTATTTTTTGGTCCTCTGTTTGCTCATGAGTGTTGCTGAGTTTTCATTCCCATCTGGAAGGCACAATCATCCTTTTGAAATCTGGAAGGCACAATCTCCCTCTGAAATCTCTGTGGTGGCTGCATAAAACAGCACTAAAGGAGCTGATCATGAACACATTCAACATCTGATGGGGATCAACCAGGAGAACTCCAGATCCTGCTCCCTGCAGGAATTTCTGCCTCTAAATCCATTCCATGCCAGTATCTGCTCAGCCTGAACCTTTCAGGATTTCTCCAGCTTTCCAGGAAATGTTTTAGGTTGGGTTGGGAGTGTCATGTCCATGCTTTTGGTTTTGGAGAAGCACCTTGGAGACCCCCAGCACCCATATTTTGTTTCATTGGGACGCTGCTGTTGGGTGCTCACTAATGCAAACACAGGTTGGGCTATTCCTTGGGTCATGTTGAGAATGAAAAAAACATGATTTAAACAAGATGAACTTTAAAAAGATGTGCTAATGTATATGATAAATGGGACAAGTGCTCAGTTTGGAGCTTATACAGATTTTTTCAGGAATATGCTTTGCAACTCACAGCCCAAATTCCTGCAACCTGGATTTCATCTGCCAGACCCTGATTTTTCTCTTCATAAATCCTTGGAGAGTTTGCATTTTGTGATTTGGCTTGAATTTGACTTCACTGTGCTGTAAGTGCAACGTACATTTATCATGCAGGATATCGGAAAATCTGATTTGGAAAATCTGAGGGAAAGACAACAGCTTGGAAAAGGAATGGGGAAAAATCACAGAGCTAAATAGGCACCCAAATAGTCTGTCTAACAACTCTCAAAGTGATAAGTTTGGATTAGGGTCTAATTTACAGCTTCTATATATTGTAACTTTTCCCGTGGAACACCAAGTCGATGTCAATGATTTGACATTGCTTTCAAAAAGTACAATTACAGTATATTCCACAGAAGAGTTATGTTTCACAGGAGCCCTTTGTTAGACTCGGCAATAAGTTTGACACAGCTTGGTTCAGAGCTGAGTATTTCACTTTTTCCCCCCCCAACTCATCGCTCAATAAGATGCTCAGAAGACAAAAAGTTCATTTATCAAACCAGAATTTAATTGTATTTATTTGTGTTCGCATGCCTGCCTGTGCTTTATGTGGGGAGATTGGGAAGTCTGAAAAGTTTTCCAGGTCGAGGCTGGAATATGTGCCAGACCTGAAGAGGTGCATCTCTGATAGGTGTGTGATAACTCAAGAAACACCACAAATACCCTAAAAACAGAGCTGTGAAGAAGAGCGTGGTGTTGAAAGGGAATTAAAATGTGTATTTTTGTGAGCGTCTGCCTCGTGTGAGAACAGATCCCTTCAGATGTGGCCTCTTTGTGGGGAGAGCTGTGAGAAGGGCTCTTTGTTCAGCCTTTACCTGGTGGCTTCTCAAATATCCCCGTGGCTTTTCAGGCTGGGTTTGTGTCTTGGTATGAGCCCCGGGGCTGTGGATGGTTCTGGCTTTCACCTCATCCCGTGCCAGAACAATTCCTCTCTGAAACCAGGCCTGGGAAAAGCAAAGACTGAAATGGAAAACAACACAGATAATGTATATAAAATCCTATGTTGTAGAGGGCCTTCCTGCTGTGTTTCACCCCAAATGAGACACAACCACAGGGAAATGTTCACATTCTGGTCTACAAATGAAATGTGGGGCCCTGAAGTGCCTTATCCTGACCATGGCAAAATAAGGGTTCCCTTTAAAAAAAAAAATCAGTGCTTAAATATAGAAATAAGGTCTCCTATGGAGAGTTTAAGCAGATTAAGCAGGTAGCTCCTGGCATTTCTTATGGAAAACTTTACATCTTCAACTCCTCTTTACATCTTCAACTCCTCTTCTGCTTTAGCTGAAGGTTAAACCTGTGAAACCCACCACTGGTGATTAATGTTCAGGAGACACTCACGTGTCTTCTCCCAACCAATGTTCTCAGGTAGTTTGTGGATGTAAGGATGTGTGCAGTGTTCCAAATTCTCCTGGCAGCACTTTTCCCCTCTCCAGTTTAATACTGAGAGTAGAAGAATGATGAGAGCTGCATTTTAATTCCTATATTTTGGTCGTGAAAACCTCCTGATTGTCAGGACGTTCCCCACAGCTCTGGAGAACCCCTCTTGTGTGACATGGGACTGAACTGACCTAAAAGGGGGAAAAAAAAAGTCACAAACACAAGATTTTCCATGAAACGTTGTTCTAGAGAGTTTTTTTGAGGCATTTGAGCACAAAACTTGGCTGGTGCTGAGTTCCAGGTCCAGCTGGGAGAACTGATGTTGTGCAGTGTGGCAGCTGAGTGACCACACGTGGTCAGCCCTCCACTGCTCCCTGCCCCACTTTTGGGATTTCCACAACCTCCCTGAGAGCAGGCAGGAATTCTAGGAATTCTAGGATTATCTGGTCCTTTTGGATTTACTGCCCTAAAATTGAAGCCATTTTTGACAGATGTGTCAGCTTCGCCACAGATCTAAGATGATCCCAAGAAGATATTGGCCTAAAAATACAAATTTTGGGGACAAAACACTGAAAAAAAAAAAAAAATCCTTGTTAATACTATCCTCATAATAATCTCTGCTTTTTTTGCTGTTATTTCCCCACAGTTTCTATCTCTTTGGGATTGGTGTCTGTCTCTAGCAGGTTCTGAAGGACATTTGCTGGGATGCTTCAGGAGCAGAGATCCCAACCTTGCCATGATTTACTTCAGGATTGAGGGGATTCCTTCAAATTCCCACTGTGGAACTGCTTTGGTGTAAAGGTGCTGCTTAATGAGGTAATTATAATTAATATTACACAGGGGTTTAGAGCCCTCAGGCAGGAGTCTCAGCACCATGGCCTAACTCTTGATTTAAGGGAACATCTTGAATACATTATTTACATCAGATATTAGACCTGCTGTGCCAGTGACTGCAAGCCAGGGGGTTTATTAGCACCAGATCTATTTATTTGGAAGAAATTCTGTGTAATGAGCAAAGCTGCAAGCTCAGTTTGGAAATAAATAGATGTTAATATCAGATAAATGATAGATAAGTTCAGCCTGGCTTCTGGGGAGATCAGGGCAAATGCTCTGCTGGAGATTTAATTTAATTCAGGGATATTTTATTTATTTTTAATGTTAATTCAGGGGTATTTTGTGTCACCAGTGTCGTGACACACTGGGTTTCTGGAGAGTTCTTCTGGGTTTTGAGACATTTCAGCTCTTCTTGTGTTTAGTGAAATACACTTGGCTTGCTTCATGTTCAAGTAGCTTCCAAAGCTTCTTTTCCTTTTTGTTCCTTGATGAATGAAACCATTTGTGGCTGTGAGATGGGATGGGCACGGAGATCCTCAGGTGCAGCTCTCACCTCAAATGGGGGTTATTGAGTCCAGCTGAAAGAAACCTCAATGTTCTGCAGGTCCCCAAAACTCTTTCTGTGGAAGGAGATCCTGGTTTAATCCAATTTTAAACATCCATTTTTTTATCTTGAATGTCTATGAAGTTCCTTGGTTTTCCTGTTAATATTTGCTGTTATTCCTGCTGATACCATGGACAGTTTTTCAGGTAAGTCTGAGCAAGTTTTTCTCTACAGCTCCTGGCAGGAGGATGTGCTGAGGTGGAGGTTGGCCTCTTCTCTTGGGCAACCAGTGACAAACTGATGCCTCAGGGTTTGGCTTTTATATTTTCCAGGTTCTGTGCTGCTTTAGTGTGAAAGGGATAATGTTTAAGGGATGCTGAGCTCTGTGCACAGAGCAGGGAGACAAAACAATTCCTGCTCCAGCTGGGCACCAAGGACAAATGATCCAAATCTCAGGTTGGTGCTCCCAAGAGCACAAACAAGTGTGGAAGAGGTTTCACAGAAATTTCTGTGAGTCACAGAGAAGTTGGACAAGAGGATCCATTTATAACCCTGAAAGAATTTTCTACCAAGGTCTTTGACATAGAAACCAAGAAAGGAAGAAGGATAAACAAGAGAAACCTGCAGCTGCCTGTTCCAATGAGCAATTTGTTTCTCATGACCAATGAGTAAAGTGTAAACTTATGAGCTTTGTAGGAATGTATAAAAAGCACGCATAAAAATAAATATAATAAAATACAAACAATAACATATATATAATAAAAACACTTTGAAGCCTTCTGAAAATGGAGTGTGTTGCTTTGTATTGTCTCTGTCTCAACTACAACAAACCCCGTGGGCTGGAGAGAGAAAAACAAGCAGGGTGGGAGTGCCTGGGCTAAAGCTGGGCTGGGACAATGAACTGCAAGATGCAAATGGAGCAGAACTGATCCCAGGGACAGACCCCGGCAGCGCTCGTGCATTTTGGGGCCATTTGGGTTCATCTTGGGTGCAGCCCTGGCTGGGCTCTGGTGCTGCCCAAGGTGGATCCATGCAGGAGATGCTGGGAATCAATCCCTGCTTTATTCTGGGACTCTGCCCAGCCCCTGCTCTGGGGCAGCCTGAACAAGGCATCAGCAGGACAAAAAGAAATAGTTTCACCAGGGGAGGCCTGGATTAGATATTAGGAAAAAATTCTTCACTGACTGATCAGGCATTGGAATGGAGAAGTGGTGGAGTCACCATCCCTGGAAGTCTTCAAAAAATGAGTAGATGTGGCACTTGGTGGGTGATGTGGTTTAGTGGGGTCACTACACACAGTGGAGGTGTTTGGTCAAAGGTTGGAATTTGGTGATCTTGGAGATGTTTTCCAACATTTATGATTCTGTGCTGTGATGTCCAAATGGACCAACAAGTGGAATAATTGAAGGGAATGTGGGAAAATCCTGAATGTGGCAATGCTGGATCCTGATCCAGGGGGTGCCCTTCTGTCTGCCACAAGTGCTGCATGAGCACCTTGTAAATTCTGGATCTGGGGCTTGTGTGATAACTTTCCTGTGGATTAAGATTTCCAAAAATATAAGGGATTGATTCCTCTGAAATTCTGGCACTTTGGGTTTTCTTTCTTTCCTTCCCATGGACAGACATCTGCAGTTTCCCCTGGTGGTGTGAGGAGAGTGCACTGAGTGAAATTAGGACTCATATTTGCTGTGTTTGCTCCAAGAGTGAAAAATTCATGGCTCCAGGTGACATGGGTGTGCAAAAAAACCAGAAAAAATCCAGGAAAAACCTGGGAATTAGGGAAAAATCCAGGGAGAATATGGGAGTTGTGGGAAAAATCCAGGAATTTGGGAAAAATCCACAGGAAATATGGGAGTTCTGGAAAAATCTGGGGATAATTGGGAAAAATCCGTGAAAAATCTGGGGAAAATTGGGAGAAAATCCTGGAAAAATCTGGGAGAAATCTGGGCAAAATCTGGAGAAAATCCAGGAGAATTCCTGGAAAAATCAGGGAAAAATGCAGGAAAAACCTGGGGAAAAATGGGGGAAAAGATCCAGGGGGAATCTGGAGAAAACTGGAGGGAAATCTGGGAAAAATCAGGGAAAATCTGGGAACAAATTGAGAAAAAACCCGGGGGAAATCTGGGAAAAAATATGGTGAAAACCCAGGAAAATCTGGGAAAAATCAAGGGAAATCTGGGGGAAATGAGGGGAAAATATGAGAAAACCTGAGAATTTAGGTTAAATCTGGGAAATATACTGGGAAAATCTGGGAAAAATCTGGGAAAAAATGCAGGAAAAATCTTGGGAAAATACCTGGGAAAAATCTGGAGGAAATCTGGAAAAGTCAGGGAAAAATACAGGAAAAATACGGGGGAAATCTGGGAAAAATACAGGGGAAATCTGGGGGAAAATGGGAAAACCAGGAAAAAATCTACAAAAATACAGCAAAATTCTAGGAAAACCCCGAGGGAAATCTGGGAAAAAATCCAGGAAAAATCTTGGGAAAATACCTGGGAAAAATCTGGAGGAAATCTGGAAAAGTCAGGGAAAAATACAGGAAAATTACGGGGGAAATCTGGGGGGAAATGGGAAAAACAGGAAAGAATCTGGGAAAACTACAGGAAAATTCCAGGAAAAACCTGGGGGAAATCTGGGAAAAAATCCAGGAAAAATCTGGGAAAAAATCTTTCAATCAGGGAAAGCTCTCATGACCCAGGAACTCGCCTGATTTCATGTTCCTGAAAGCTGATGTCCAAAGGCAGCAGAAAAACTCCTTCCATGAGCACCTGCTCCCACTGCAGGGGGCACAGGGAGCTCCTCCTGCAGCTGAGGCTCAATTCCCACAGAAATGAGATTTTCTGTCAGTGCTGCAGGTGAGCTGAGTGGAAAACAGAGCTCTGCTGATGCTGCTGTCCTCTGCTGTGGGGCTGCTGCTGAGGGCAGAAATTCCTTGAGCTGTAAATGGAGGTGGGTTTTTGTGAATTCAAAGCAGCTTAATTTCATCAAAGAGAAGGAAATTTGTTCATCATCTTTCTCTTCTGTGCCCTGGTCCTCCATGCAGCACTTAGATCAGTAAGTTTGGGGATGAATCCACTGTTCCCTGTGGTGGGATGGCACATCAGGCAGTCTTGGTAAAGATTTTGATAAATAACTTGTGTAAATACGATCCAGGTCAAAGCCATTTTCACTCTGCTTCTACTTAGCCTTTAATTTATTATTATTATTATTAAAAAAAATCATTTCTTGCCAGCACATGGGGGGTGCAGCCCACTGAGCTGCAGCTAAGCAGGATTGATGGTTTGCTCCCCACCCACCCACCCCAGTTTAATTAGGCTGTTACTATTTCCTGCCCCTCATTACAGCACTGCAAACAAATTATTAGCAAAGCACAGAGGAGCACAAGCTGCTAATTTGTTTGGGTCTCTGCTGGAAAATTGCAATTGTACATATTGCTTCTCAAAGTATTTTATGGGGCCTGACACAGAGCTGGGTTATCTGACTGTTGCTTTTCAGAGGAGCGAGCTTTGGCTGGATAATTAATTAGGCTTAACTGTATATATATTAATTATATGATCTGTTTCTCTCAGGACAGAGAGAAGGGGTTCAGGTGGATGCAGACCAGGAGGGTTTCTGCATTCCATGGCTGCATGCCACAAGGGAAAATGGGAAATTTGAACAGAAGTTAAGCAGCACAGGTTAAATTCTGAGAGCACAAGTTGTGATTTCAGTGTGTGTCAGCTGGCTGGGTGAAACCCCAGGGCAGGGCAGAAATGCAGAATTCTGGCAGGGCTTTGTCTGCCAGGAGGGAAAAGATAACCACAAAACCAGGAAAAGGAATGAATTCTGTTTGTGCCTCTGTGGTTTAGGGTTTAAGAGTGGCAAGTGGAACAAATTCACAGCTGTGGGATGGGTTCAGGGTGCTGGAGTGGAGGGAGCCACAGTCACAGGAGGGGGGCAAAGGCAGGGAAACAGCCAAAAAGAGACCCTGGTAAAAGGCTTACACTACACTGAGGTCCCTAAAATTACAGTAATTAATTACATTAATTAATGAATTAATTTATTCTAATTAATGTAATTAATTGGCATTGAAATAATGTAAATTCATTAATTGATTTTACAGATTCTTACAGCACTTTAAAATTTTCTGTTTGAAAGTTGACCTTTTTGCCATTAATAGTGTGAAATATTCAGAGCAATGACCCAAAGTTGGTTGGTTTAACCTCATTGCAATTGCACATTTCATTCACTAACTGTGTGGGTTTTGGGATGCTCTCTGGGGGAGGAAGGAGGTTTATTCTGAGTTAACACCACCACTCTCCTCCCTCAATTTTCTGTTTCTATGCCATGAGGTTTTGTGATGTTTATTACTTTGCAAGGTTTGTGTCTCCCTAAATTTGAGAAAAAACTGCAGACAACGACGTCTAAGGTGGCCTTGAGTATTTCCAGGGATGGGCAATCCACCACTTCCCTGGGCAACCTCTTTTATAGTTACATAAAATAATATACAATTATATTATTATATAATATAATAATTAACAATAATGTTGATACTGGAATTTGGGTTTGAATAGGATTTTATTTCACGTTGAACAAAATTCTGCCTTGAAACTCATAATTTTTTATAACCTGACAAAACCAAACCTGTGTGTGGAAGGTGGGCTGGGGGAAATTCAGATCCTGAGCTAAAGAACCAAAGCTCTGGAGCAGAACTCTGTGACCTCTTTTGGGTGAGTATTGGCACCATTATTTCTGTGCTCTCCTAATGAGTCATCAGGGAGAGCAGGAGCTCAGATGCAGTTTGAGATCCTCCAGCCTGAGATAAGGAGCAGAAGCAGCAGAGGAATTCGCAGGAAGGGAGTGGATGATGTTTGAACATTGCTCCATCCTTCCTAGAGCGTGTGAAGCGACAGCTGAGATTAAAGCAGGTCATCTGTGCCGGGTGATTTCACAATATCCCAGTTCCTGTGACCCTGTGAGATGGGGAAAGTCAGCTGCTGGCACGAGGCTGAGCAGGGAGGTTTGGAAAGGGCTTTGTTTGTGCAGCACGGCCCGGCCAGGATGTTCTTCGAGAGCCTGTGGTGTTCACACAAACCCCTTTTCTCCAGAAGCACAGTGAGCCAGAGTGTGGCTTGGAGCCCTGGGGCTGGATCCCTTCCCGGGGAGGGGGGGACAGAGGGCAGCCAGTCCCACAGGCTGCAGTGTTCCATCCCTGAGCTGCTGCTGCTGCTGGAACGCTGCTCCTTCCCGTGCCTCCTGTCCTGGATCCTGCTGGGGGAGCTCATTCCAGAGGGGACACAAGAAACACAGCCACTTCCTGCAGGGAAGGAATTCCTCCTGAGCTCTGACAAGCCAAATAATCACAGCAGCAACCTTCATGACAGAGCAAATTTATGCCTGCAGACCTTGCCACCTGTTTTTTTGGGTTAAAAAATGATGAGGAAGAAGTTTTCTGGTTCCTTGTGCAGGTGGATGTGGGACTGAGCTGCTTCCAGCACCACTGGGATTTTTTATTTCTCAGATGTGGAACATCCAAAAACGTTTCCCGTTTGTTGGGGAACTTGGAGGGCTTAAGGGGAATTCTGTAAGCTGTTCTTGATTAATTAATAATAATTGATGCTTCTCTGTGAAGGTGGTGAGGATCTGACACAGGCTGGTCAGGAAAGCTGTGGCTGGAAGTGGCCGTGGCCAGGTTGGATGGGGCTGGGAGCAGCCTGGGACAGTTGGGATGGAATGGGGACACATGGAGGGTGTCCCTGCACACGGCAGAAGATTTGGAATGAGAGGATCTGCAAGATCCCACCCAAGCCAACCCATCCATTGGTCCCACCCAACCCATCCATGGATTCTAGCCCATGTTTCTCCTTACATCCCCTCAGCCACGACCACGGGACCCCAGTGCAGCCTCTGCCTCCCTTGTGAAAGCTCCTTTGCCCTGGAAATGCCCCAGGGACCTCCTTCATCCCACTAAGTGCTTTAGCAACCAGGAAATCGCCAGAATCAGTCACAAATAAATGGTTTTTATTTTGGTTTTGGAACAGCATTGCCTTCCAGAAACTTGGAGAACAAACTCCAAGAAGTTGCTGTGTTCCAGATCTGCAGTCATGGCAAACAATAGCATTAGGGGGGGAAAAATAGCAGAAGGGAAACATTTTTCATTTTAAATTATACCCAGCTTTCTTAAAGCAAATTAAATTGCACTTAACCAAAGAATACAGATAACAGTATTAAGCACAATAGAACATTTTAATTACTAAGAAAAACAAATGTCCATGTCTGTAGCTGTAATTAAGGGCGAGCTGAATTTGCTGTGCATTAGTGTGACTTGTATGTCTGAGATACAGTAATTGCCCCAATCCATCAGGTGCTTCAGCCTTGACATCCTGGGCAGGGAGAGGCTGCAGGGAAGGCAGGGATGGGGTGAGGCTGTTGGATGGGGTGTCTGAGCAGTGATGTGTGACCGTGGTCACAGGGGTTTGCGGGTGAAGGAAGAGATGAGAATGTTGATTCCATGATCAGAAGGCTGGGTTTATTATTTGATGACATGTATATAACATTATGACTATACTAAAAAGAAATAGAAAAGAAAAGGCTTCTTCAGAAGCTGGCTAAGCTAAGAATAGAATAGAAAGAATGAAAAACAATGGAGCTGGCTCTGACAGAGAGCGAGAGCAGCTCTGCAGTGACTGGTCAGTAAACCCAAACATCCACAGGAAACCAATCACAGGTGGACCTGTTGCATTCACCAGCAGCAGACAATAATTGTTTACATTTGTTGCTGAAACTTCTCAGCTCCAGCAGGAAAAATCCTAAGAGAGGATTTTTCACAAAAGGTGTCAGCGACAGGGATGGGGCAGAGCTGCTGCTGATTTCACCCCAGCCCAGCCTGGGGGTTCCAGCTGTGCTCCAGGCATGAGCCAGGAGCTCCCTGGAAGCTCTGGGTGCTTGAGCCTCCCTCTCTGGGGTGTGGGGGCTCAGGAGATATGGTGGGGATGGGAGACAAAGCTGGGCTTGGCTGGAGCTCTCTGTCCTCCCAGTCACAGGAAGGGGTTGGGAAGGAGGAGATGAAGGAGAGGAAAGTTCAAGTTAAGGCTTCAAGTTAAACCAGCAAAGGATTAGGTTGGTTATTAGGGAAAATTCCTTCATAGAAAGGGTTGTCCAGCCCTGGCACAGCTGCCCAGGGCACTGGTGGAGTCCCTGGAAATGAAATCCCTGGATTTCCCTTGTGAAAAAAATGGAAATGAAATCCCTGGATTTAATTTAACTTTTTTTTTTTTTTAACCAAGGAAATCCCTTGTGAAATCCCTGAAGGGTTTCCAAAGCCTTGTGGCACTTGGGGACCTTGGCAATACTGGTTGGACTCAATCTTAAAGGTCTTTTCCAGCCTCAATGATTTGGTGATTCTGTGAAAAGGGGACTTTAGGATGGGCAAGGTGCAGAGGAAAAACTGCAGGAATGAATAGGGAGAGCCTAAGAAGAGGCCACTCAGATTTCCCAGATATATTTCTTGCTCTGTGCTCTCATTCAGGATGCCCAACGACAGTAAATCCTCAGATATGGAAAGGGCTGGGAAGAGAAAGGAAACATTTTTTTTTCTCCATGCCCCTTGTTGATAGACCATGAATAATGACAGCAAAAAAGTCACAGCAGGGAAGAGTTGGTTAAAAATGAGGGAACAGCTTTTAATATTAAGGTAGTTAATTACTGGAATTAAGTCCCTCTGGAGTGAAAAGTTCTTCTGTGGAGATCTCATGGCAGCATGTGAGGAAACCTTCCTGAGGAGCACCATGGTGGAGCTTGTTCCATGCTTGGATGAGGTGGATGGGCCTTGGTGGCTTTGGCCTCTCTCAGATGGACTCCAGGGTGGACAAATCCCACAGAAATCCATCCTGGGGCTGCCTGGGATGTCTCTCCTGGTCAGACAGTGGAGCTGCACAAATGGGCTCAAGAGTGACCTCTCAGAGGGAAACAAATCCAGGGAGGAGATGGATGGGGGAACCAGCTCCCAGTCTTTCCTAGGATTGAAAATACGTGTGCCATTGACCAGCAGGTTTCCTAACAAAGCTCTCCCACTCTTTTGGTAGCTGAAAGGCCACAGCAGGAGGAGCAGATCTGCAGTGTGAGAAATGTCTTTTCTCTCTTCCCACCTGCTGCCCTAAACCAGAGCAAAGTTACATCTCAGAACAGGTTGCTCCCTACATTTTACTGGGGTTTGTGGGCAAAAAAAACATCCCTGTCCTCTCCAGCCAGAGGAAAATTCTGCTTGGAAAGGAAAGACTTAAAAACTCAGACTGGTTTGGATTGGAAAGGAGCTCAAAGCTCATCCAGTGCCACCCCTGCCATGAGCAGGGACAATTCCACTGTCCCAGGCTCCTCCAAGCCCTGTCTGGCCTGGCCTGGATCAATCATCTTGAATTCAAGCAGAATTTTCCTCTGGCTGGAGAGGGCAGGGATGTTTGTTTTGCCCAGAAACCCCAGTAAAATGTAGGGAATAACCTGTTCTGAGATGTAACTTTGTCTGGTTTAGGAAGAGAGAAAAGACATTTCTTACACTGCAGATCTGCTCCTCCTGCTGTGGCCTTTCAGCTACCAAAAGAGTGGGAAAGCTTTGTTAGGAAAACTGCTGGTTAATGGTTAATTCCTGGGTCTGAATGCACATTCCAGAGATGCCTTTCCTGATGTATTTAAGCAATAAAATCCAAATGGTGATTGCTGCAGCCCTGGTGTGGTGGCACACTGCACAAGGTGAGGAATGAGTGACTTTGGTGACTGGGGAGCTCTAAATCCACTGCCTGCTCTAAGGAGATGGGCTTGGAGTTAAAAAATCAGGGAAAAAAAGCAAGTGAAAGAGGTAGAAATGTCAGTTTACTGACTGTTACTGGCAGAAATATGATTTACTTGGCAGCCAGTGGGAAAACACTATTTATGCAGAAGTGCCATTAAGATTTGTATTCCAGGAACAATAAATTACAGTTATATAGTAACTGATATATTTGATCACCTAATGCTGCAATATCTGAGTAAGCAATGCTGTGCATGAAGCTGTGTGTTGGATTTTGAGGTACATTCACACGTGAAATTACCAAATAAGGTTAAAATAACCATAAAATTTCAGAACTCTGGTAATCCTGATGTTCTGTGCAAGTCCTCAAAAACAACAAAAAGAAGTATTTTTGCTTTTCCTTTGGATCATTAAAAATGACTATTCTAGGGTCCCTGATAGTTTTACACAAAGAGAATCCAAGCGGGTTTCATACCCACCAAATGCAAGATTTAGTGGTAAAAAAAATCCCATTTTATATGGAAGAAACATAAAGGGACTGAGGAAAAGTTTTGCATGAAAGAGTGATCAAATAGTTCATAAAAAATGGAATTACAGAGTGGTTTGGGATGGGAGGCACCTTAAGGATCATCCAGAGGAGGGGGCTCAGCTCCCCATGGGATTTGCTCCCTTCAGGACTGGGGAATGTCTCCTGCTTTTCCAGCTGGGTTAAGCATCAATCCCTGGTGTCTGTACCCCAATTTACTTTTATTTTCACTGACTCTCCCCTTTCATTCTGAAACTCCTTGGTTTTCCTGAGCTCACAGAGAGCTGGCAGCTGTCTTGGGACATCACCCTGAGCCATGGAAATCTGCATGATTCATTTGCCTCCAAAGACAGAGCTCAAAGCTTGAAACCCTTTTCAGGCTCAGTAAAAGAGGTGGATTAGGAGGATCTTGGTTTCCATCTCCCGGAGAGCTGCCAAATTCCCTTCCCTGCTCTGGGGTTCTTATGGCACATTTCAGCACTGGGCATTAAATAACAGGACTGATGTTTGTCATGTGGGACTTGTCCTGCTGGGCCTCTCTGGAGGCACAAATATCTGCTTTGTTTGGACTGGCTCTTTTAGGGCTTTTGAATCCAAATATATTTCTCTGTGGCCATTTGAGGTAGCACATAGGGCAGTGTGGGACAGAGAGGGATTTGGCCAGGAGAGTACTTTGCTTCCAGAGAGTTTATTCCAGGCTAGGGTTAATTCCTTAAAAAACTCATTTTACAGGAGGAATCTGTCTTTGCTGTCTGGCTGTGGTGGGGCCAGAGCAAGGAGGTGCTGAGACCCCTCTGGCTGCATTTCCTGCACTTTTATTCCAGGCTCTGTCTGATGCTGTGGGAGAGCACCCAGTGCCAGGGCACCGAGGATTTTCCTGGCGTCTTTCAGCTTTTCTTCATAACATTCCAGAATGGTTTGGGTTGTCCCATGGGCAGGAACATCTTCCATATCCCAGGGTGCTCCAGCCTGGCCTTGGGCACTGCCAGGGATCCAGGGGCAGCCACAGCTGCTCTGGGAATCCCAGCCCAGCCAGGAATTCCCAATTCCCAATGTCCCATCCATCCCTGCCCTCTGGCACTGGCAGCCATTCCCTGGCTCCTGTCCCTCCATCCCTTGTCCCCAGCCCCTCTCCAGCTCTCCTGGAGCCCCTCCAGGCCCTGCCAGGGGCTCTGAGCTCTGCCTGGAGCCTTCCCTTCTCCAGGGGAACATTCCCAGCTCTCCCAGCATTTCTCATAAGAAAAGAAGCAGAAATTCATTCCCACAGTGGGAGGCAAAGCTCAGGAACCAGCAAAGACCCTTCAAAACCCTTCTCCTGGGAGCTAAACCCAGAGTGTGGCTGAATCCCCCAAAAATGCTGTTGGTCACAGAAAGGAAACCTGTGAAAAATCAAAACTGCTCATCAGATATGTAATCCCTGTACAAAAAGGTGTCACTAACACTGGGAATCTTTTCCCAGCATTTTTTTTTGGCCACTTCTACTCCTGCTAGTTGATTACCCTGCTAATAAGAGCACCACCACCACCAGCAGCAGCAGCACAGTGACTTTGTGTGTCCCATCTCTTGTTCTCTGGTTAATTTACAGCTCCTGACTGTTGATCAGAGAGAGGAAACCTATGAAAAATCAAAACTGCTCATCAGATGTGCAATCCCTGTACATAATGGTGTCACTGACACTGGGAATCTTTTCCCAGGACTTTTTTTTTTGGCCACTTCTACTCCTGCTAGTTTATTACCTTACTAATAAAAGCACCACCAGCAGCAGCACTAGAAGCAGCACACAGACTTTGTGTGTGCCATCTCTTGTTCCCTGGTTAATTTACAGCCCCTGACTGTTGATCAGAGAGAGGAAACCTATGAAAAATTAAAGCTGCTCATCAGTTTTAATTTTTTGATGGGTAATCCCTGTACCAAAAGGTGTCCCTGACACTGGGAACCTTTTCCCAGGATTTTTCTTTTGGCCACTTCTACTCCTGCTAGTTGATTACCCTGCTAATAAGAGCAGCACTACCACCAGCAGCAGCAGCAGCACACAGACTTTGTGTGTCCCCTCTCTTATTCCCTGGTTAATCTACAGCCCCAGACTGTTGATCAGAGAGAGGAAATGCTGTTGATCAGAGAGAGGAAACCTATGAAAAATTAAAACTGTTCATCAGATGTATAATCCCTTTACAAAGAGGTGTCACTGACACTGGGAATTTTTTTCTCAGGATTTTTTTTGGGCCACTTCTGCTAGTTTATTATCCTGCTCATAAGAGCACCACCACCAGCAGCACTAGAAGCAGCACAGTGACTTTGTGTGTCCCATCTCTTGTTCCCTGGTTAATTTACAGCCCCAGACTGTTGATCAGAGAGAGGAAACCTATGAAAAATTAAAACTGTTCATCAGATGTATAATCCCTTTACAAAGAGGTGTCACTGACACTGGGAATTTTTTTCTCAGGATTTCTTTTGGGCCACTTCTGCTAGTTTATTATCCTGCTCATAAGAGCAGCAGCACACAGACTTTGTGTGTCCCATCTCTTGTTCCCTGGTTAATTTACAGCCCCTGACCGTTTATCAGGGAGAGGAAACCTATGAAAAATTAAAGCTGCTCATCAGTTTTAATTTTTTGATGGGTAATCCCTGTACCAAAAGGTGTCCCTGACACTGGGAACCTTTTCCCAGGATTTTTCTTTTGGCCACTTCTACTCCTGCTAGTTGATTACCCTGCTAATAAGAGCACCACCACCAGCAGCAGCAGCAGCACACAGACTTTGTGTGTCCCCTCTCTTATTCCCTGGTTAATCTACAGCCCCAGACTGTTGATCAGAGAGAGGAAATGCTGTTGATCAGAGAGAGGAAACCTATGAAAAATTAAAACTGTTCATCAGATGTATAATCCCTTTACAAAGAGGTGTCACTGACACTGGGAATTTTTTCTCAGGATTTTTTTTGGGCCACTTCTGCTAGTTTATTATCCTGCTAAGAAGAGCAGCACCACCAGCAGTAGCACAGTGACTTTGTGTGTCCCATCTCTTGTTCCCTGGTTAATTTACAGCCCCTGACCTCTCTGTGAGGCTCTCACGAACCACAGGATGACTTCATGTGCCTCCTGTGCAAATCATTTCTGTGAGTTCAGCATGTCTCTAATAATCAGGGCCTATAATTTGGTTTGCTCCATTCATTGATTGCCCCAAATATGATTTTGCAAGGCGAAGCTCCCCGAGTCATAACTACAAAAATGACAGGCAGTACTTTTTGTAATCTCCATATTTGACGCATGAAAGAAGGCTAAATTCCTGTTTGAATAAACAACATAATAAGGTTATTGAGAATAAGACCATTACTATATAAAATTATGTCTAAGTGGCAGATATAATTAACATTGGATTGTAATTACACTAATTACAAGTCACATTAAGATACTCCAGTAATGACAAAGTGAGCACCCTATAATTGAATGGAATAAGCAGGGAAACATGCTGCTCACACTAATTACCTAAATGAGCTAATATGTCTTCGGAGTGACAGTCATGCTCAGTGTTATTACACAGGCAAGACAATTTTGTAAGTTAAAAAAAAAAATCTAATTTCCTTCCTTCCTTCTCTTCAGGACCCATTTCAAATCATCAGCAGCTTCAGAATTTCTCTCTTGAGCCAAAAATAGAGAGATCCCACAGTTCAGGCCTTTGCTAATTTTCTTCCACAAAGGACAATTTTCAGGGTTATGCTGCAGTTTTTGACGTGTTCCCGCTGCTTCCAAAGTAAAACTGGGCTTCTTCTGGCTTTCTTGGTGGGCTCCTTTGGCAAAGTCGACCCACTGTGATTCTTTTTTCTTTTCACTTGTCTGAATTTGAAGCAAACAAAATAATGTAACTTAAGCTCAGCGCGCTCTACAACATAAAATGGACTTATTTTGTTGGCTCCAGAGTAACAAATATGGCTTAGAACAGTCTGGCTCCAGTTGTGCCCTTGAGAGTGGTAAAATTTGAATTATTCAAGGCAATTAGTGGAAGCATTGCAGTGGAACTCAAATTTCAGCTCAAGCTTCTAAGAATAAAAACTAATATAAGAATAGGAATTCTCCATATTGTGGAAAAAAAAAAATGCACATTACTTTTCCTTTAAACACCTCCAGCTGTCTGGGGCTGGGAGCTGGGAGGAAAAACAACCTAACAGACAATTTAACCATCAAAAATAGTTCTCTAAGAATTAACAAACACGAGCCAGTGCGCTTCATCAGATTGTCTGGGCTTCAAGCTTATCTGCATGATGGATGAAAATTATTTTGTTTTTTTTGCTTTATGGGTGGTTTGATTCTCAAGGAGGCAGAGCTTCCCTTTCTTTTGGTGATAGCCAAAAATCCCAAGCATATGGCTGCTGAGCCATATCTCTGCCTGTTGTTGTTTATTTTTGTCGCGGGGTGTGGGAGGTTCACTGGCAGAGCACCCGGGTGCCAGCACTTTGCTGAACCCTTTTCCTGTCACCAGGAACGCCGTGGCTTTTTGGGAAGCATCTGACAGAGGATGAGGAGGCAGCAGAGTGGGAGGGTGTCCTCAAATGTGAAGAGACGTCAAAGCTGCCGATGAGAAATGCGATGTAGGGGTGTCTGGAAGGAACATCCTCCCCTCCTGGGAGCTGGGAGAGAGGGGGGAAAAAGACATGGAGCCTTGGAGGATTAGGGCAGGGGGAAAAACAAACAAACAAAAAAGAGCTGGCAAGGAAATTAGGTGATTTGTGGTTTGAAAAAAAATGGGTGGAATCATGGTTTTGAGTTTGAGAAGTAAATGAGATTTGCTGCGGTCCTTGGGAGGCTCTTTGGGAGAGCTGAAGGGAATCCCAGGGGAGGCAACCTGGAAGAGGATGGCAGAGAGAGGTGGCAAAGCAGCAGCAGAGAACTCTGAAAAAAGGAAGGAGAAGGAGATAAAATGAGGAAGAAAAAGTAGAAAAAAAGGGATAAAATGATGGAAAAACGAAAGGGCAATGGGGGGAGCGTCAGTGGGAGCATCAGACAGTTTTAAGATGACAGAGGACAAGTACAGGTTTGTACTACTGAGGGAAAGGAGAGCAAAATGTCAAGGGAATGTGCAGGGAAGAAAGGAAAGAGGGATCATGAGGAGGATTGGAAGTGGGGCTCAAACAGGACACAGCCACTGAAGGAATGGGAGTGTGTGAGGAGAAAAAGCAAAAACCTCTCTTAGTCTTGGCTTTAGAGACTGCACAGAATCAGGTAAAATCCTGACAACTGTTCTAGAGAGTGAAAGTTTGATTTGGCTCACAGAGAGCCACCAGTTCCAGCCATCCTTTGCTATCCTTGCAGGTTTTAAAAGGAAAGAAATGATAAAATCCTAGGTCTGCCCAAAATCTTTCCTCTGGACTCCACCTGGGTGCTTATTCCTCCTCACACAGATCCATGCATGGTGAATTGTAAAAACAACAAAATCCTTCTTTGGGAGAGATGGAAATGTCAAATTTGACATGGCATTAGCAATCCCCTTATCTATGATAACACGGGAAAAAAGAAATAAATGGATATCTGAATTTATCCCAGCAGCTAAGGTTCATTAATCTGTATCCTGATGTAGGTATGTGTTTTCCAACTGTCTAGAAAAGTGTCATTGCTCATACTAACAAATAAATTATAAATTAACAAATAAATGAAAAATTGTGGCTGAAATATAAAAGTACATTTTAAAAAAATACCTTTTTTTGGATTGAAAGCATTTATCCAGAAAGAGTTACCTGAGAATTTGAATTCCAGAGAAAATTGCGTTTAAATTCAGAAGACCATCAAATGAATAATTTTAACAGATTCTCAGCTCTTCTTAAACAGATGACTGTGTGTTTGCAACTGAATGTTTGATAAATGAAAAGAGACGAAATGTTCTACTTTTCAGCACATTTTTCCCCACAGCTGGTGCACAGACTGAGACTCAGTGTATGTTGCTTTAGCCGTGATTTTTCAACTTGAGCTTTACTATATTTAGCTCCACATATATTTAGAATTGATGGAAGTAAATTTTGTTAACTTTGGGAAATGGTGCTGAGCTGGACTTTGGTCCAGCTGAAAAATATCAGGGCTGCTCCTTAATTTCATGATGCTGGGAATTACCAGCTCCAGGGATTCCATCTGAGCACCCTGAGAGGTTTCCATGAATTTACATCAGAAACGTGGCTGTTTATTAGGACTGTGCATATTTGTGGAATATTGTACACATCTGGGAAAAATAAGGATACCTGGGGATTTGCTGAAGCATTTTTCATAACAGTTATAACGTGTGAGAAAGTGTTTAAATTGGCAGAAAGCTTGGGGATATATTTTTCTAAAGGTCTCTTTTGCCTAAGTGGTGTGATAATAAAATTCCACGTTCCCACCCCTGCTCAGGAGGTGTGACCATGCTCACACACCTGCTGAAACATTCCATGAGGAATTCCCAGCACGCTTCATTCCACCTGGATGCTTCACACAATCCCTGGAGAACAGAACTTTTACAGCAAGAATTTTTCAGCACATCCTGCTGGTAACTTTGGGGCTGGGCAAAAATTTTCCCAAAAAAATGGGACTGAATTTAAATGTTCCAAAAATGATTAGAGACTCAAAAATGAGCAGAATTTTGTGCTCTGGTTTAGTTGACAAGGTGGTATCCAGTTGAAAGTTGGACATGATGATCTTGGAGGTCTTTCCCAACCTTAATGATTGTTAGATTTTCATTTTTTCTGCTTCTGTTCTACCACTGACATTGACATTGGTAACTTCCCTCAGTTTGCTAAATGTTGTGCAAGTTTCAGTTTAGGAAAATGTTATGATAAAGCTGTTGAATAAAAATGCAGTTTGAGTGATTATAAAATAACCAGCTCAAGGCTCTCACTATGCTAATGGAAACACCAAAGTTAATTTAGTTGTTATTTAGAATAGCAATTCATTCAGATCAGCAAAAACACAATTCTCAGCCACTCCAGATAAATAACAATCAGGAAAAAAAGGAGTGATTTATTCCAATTGGATTTTACCAGCACAAGGCTGCTGCAGTGAGGAGGGGAAATTGCAGGCTCAGTAGCACAGCCAAGGTTGGAACATCTCCCTGGGTTCATCAGCACTTCCTGCAGGTTCCTGCCTTTCTTCTCCCAAGGAACAAGAGGGGAAACAGCCTCAAGTGGCACCAGGGGAGCTCCAGGTTGGGTTTTAGGGACAATTTCTCCACAGAAAGAGTGGGCAAACACTGGCACAGGGTTTATTGGGAATGGTGGTATCAGTTGATGCTTGAGCTTAATGATCTTGAAGGTCTTTCCCAACCTTAATGATTCCATAATTCCACGATTCTGTGCCACTCCTCAGGGATCTCAGCCTGGGTAAACTCTTGCTGTGCTGAATTAAGGTGGCAAAGATTTGCATATGAATTTGTTTGGTGATGCCAGTAATAATCCTTGGGGTTTATGCTGAAATTAAATCCCTCCAGCGAGTCCCTTCTTTCACACAATGCAAATATTTGTGATTTGTGAGGAATATGATATCCAAGGGAGGCTCAGACTTCCCTGGTCAGCGTGGAAAAGGAGAGACGTGACAGTGAGGGGCTGGGGGATGGAGTTTGCTCAGGAGAACAGAGAGGCTTTGGCCATACAAAGCCAGCCCAAATCCTTCAGAAGCCCAGCTTTTGTTCAGACTTTATTATTAGAGAAGATGGTGACTCCCTAAAGCTCTGTGGGATGATAAAAATGTGCAGAAGTGGAAGGGGTCTGGACAGGCCTATTAGCACTGAGACATTTCAGTCCCTTTTTGAGGCTACTGAGCCTGGAATTCTGTGTTCCTCAGCCAAAGAGGAGTTTGGTGTTGCCTTGCTGATGGATGTGTGGTCCTGGGAGAAGTGCAGATCTCCTGCCCCTGGAATTCCAGCTGCCTCAGGTTTGGCTTTTCTCTGTTTCAGGCTCTGTGCTGCTTTAGTGTGCAGCTCTGAGCTTCACATTCAGCATTGCTGAGCTCTGTGCACAGAGCAGGGAGACAAAACAATTCCTGCTCCAGCTGGGGATCTCTTGTATGTGCAGGGAAAGCCCCAACGAAGGCAGGAATGATGCACTGACTCCACGTTCTCAGAAGGCTAATTTATTACTTTATGATGCTACATTATATTAAAAAATACTATACTATATTATACTAAAGAATACAGAAAGGATACTTAAAGAAGGCTAAAAAGATAATAATGAAAACTCCTGACTCTTTCCAGAGTCCTGACACAGCTTGGCCCTGATTGGCCAATGAATCAAAACAATTCACATGAATCCAATGAAACAATCACCTGCTGGTAAACAACCTCCAACCACATTCCAAAGCAGAAAAACACAGGAGAAGCAATGAGATAATTGTTTCCCTTTTCTCTGAGGCTTCTCAGCTTCCCAGGAGAAAATTTCTGGATGAAGGAATTTTTTCAGGGCATGTGAATGCCACATGGACAAATGATCCAAATCTCAGCCCAAGAGCACAAACCCCGTGGGCTGGAGAGAGAAAAACAAGCAGGGTGGGAGTGCCTGGGCTAAAGCTGGGCTGGGACAATGAACTGCAAGATGCAAATGGAGCAGAACTGATCCCAGGGACAGACCCCGGCAGCGCTCGTGCATTTTGGGGCCATTTTGGTTCATCTTGGGTGCAGCCCTGGCTGGGCTCTGGTGCTGCCCAAGGTGGATCCATGCAGGAGATGCTGGGAATCAATCCCTGCTTTATTCTGGGACTCTGCCCAGCCCCTGCTCCAGGGCATCACCCCCAGGCAGTGGGATTGTCCATCAGCACTCCCAGCACAGCTTGGGATCCATGGAAAAAGATCCAGATCACTGAATTTGAGTAGAGCCCACTGAGGAGCAAGGGCTCTAATTGATGTGTCCCCATCCTTTCTGAGCCACTACAGCTCAGGATTTATTCTGAATAAATCTCACCCAGGTTTTAGGGAAAGCAGAGAGGATCCACCTGGTGATTTTACATCTCATGGGCTACGAAAGGGACTCAACTGACAACTTTTATTGCTCTGTTGTCTCGAAATCTGAAAGCATTGAAAGTTTTTCATTAGAGGGAAATACTGATCAGGAAACAGCTCAGACTAGGAATCCATATGAAGAGCATTTACTGCCCAGTTTGGTGATGGATTGACTATCAGCCCAATTTAGTAATTTTACAATTTATAAAAATAAATGGCTGTGTGATTAAAGCACCGAGTGTTGTGTCTCAGGCTTACAGGAAGCAGAGCCTGAATTAGTTCACTCAATACTCACCCAGGAGGAGTTGGAAGCTTTTGTTCCAGGCTTGAACTTACCAAGTTATCCAGTTTTGGTAAGCTTGGATTAAAATAAAAAATCAGGCAGGAATCCTAATTCAAAGATTCCTCCTCAATCTGGAAGTAAAAATAATCCCTTTTCCCCATCTCCACTGCATCCAATACTTGGTCTGATCAGTGCCAATTTTTTATTCCTGTAATTTATTCATATGCTGTTTTTTTTTTATTCATATAAATTGACCAGGAATAGAAATATTCCCAGTGTGGTTTGTGTTTTAAAAACTATTTAATGTAGAAATCCTACAGTATTATAAAATCAGCTAAAATGACTTCAGTCTTTCCCCATATCTGTGTGTAATGGATCAGTAGAGGTACTAAAAGCAATTTGGAATGCAAGTAAGGGCCCTGCCAAATTAAAAGATTGGGGAAAGTCTCTATTAGGAATGAAAAGCATCCAGCCTGCTGCCAAAACCAGCTCTACTTTTAATAAAAACAATTCATTTGCAGAAAATAAGAGGAAATTGAACAGGGTCTTTTAAAAAAAATTAAGAACTACAATCCTGCTTATTAGAACCAGTTATTGAAGTTTAGAAATTGCAAACTGAAAATAAATAAGCTGACTCTTGCAGTAGATGAGCATGTGAAGAAAAGGGTGTTTTGTGCTCTTTTTGCATTTTCCCTGGTAAATGATGTAATTTATCAGCCATCAGACCTGGAGTAAAGGTGATGGCTGAGGTTTGGGCATTTTCTTGTTCACCTTTTTCTGGCGAAAATTATATTTCACCAGAAAATTTCAAGCCTTAAATCCATCTTGTTCATCCTTTCTTCTTCTTCTTCTTCTTTTTTTTTTTTTTTCCTTGGGAAAAAGGTGGATTTAAGGCTTAAAATATGGCAAATCCCAGAGAAGGATCCCTGAGGGAAGAAGGGCGTGAAGGTCCCTGCTGAGAATGTGATCCCCAGTCAGCCCATGGATTATTTATTTTGTTTTTTATTAGAAAAAAAAAATCAAAAATATAAAAAAAAAATGTTTTCCCTGTCTTGTCCAGAGTTGGAGGACTCCAAGACTGCTCCAGGTTGCTGAGCCTGACAGGGCAGAGATTTTATTGCATCTCTTCTTCATGTTCCTGAAACTGACTCTGATTGAGGACTTCCTTTCTGGAAAATAACTTCAGCAACAAGTATTTAAATCACATCTTGTTTTTTAGTGACCCAAGACACAGGTACATCTCAAAACTGGAGTAATTTCAAATTTACCATTTATTCTCTGCTGAAATTCCACAGAAGCCTGAAATTTTAGCAGGACATGAATGCTGCTTCTTGGTTTTCCTATTCCTTCCATTTTCCTCCTGGATTAAGGATGGAATTAAATCAACATAAAGCTTTGGCCAGTCTGCTTCTGGCTACTGGTCTGTGTGTCACCCTGGTGTCACACAGGAAAAGCCATAATTGAGCAGTTTCAGTTATTTTAAACTTTTATTTAAAGGCCCAGAACGGTGATGTGATGCAGCTGAGTTTTGCTCTCAGCTATGGAGTTTCTGAGTAAAGTCCTGCCTTCTCTATTCCTGTTTTGGTAGATTTATGACTGAGGGATGCAATTTTCCATGTTGACCATGAAGGAAATGTGAGGCTGCTGCCTTCCAGGCCATGGTTAGGGGCTGCTGGTTCTACTGAAAATTCAGTATTCAGCTGTTTCTGGCTAATTTCTTCTCAATTCCTAAAATTCTTCCTTGCTGCCAGTTAAAAAACTTGCTTTCTGTAATTTATGTCATCACTGAGGCTTGTGTCAGAAGAAATGTGTTTGGATTCTGAGCTAAACCCAGGAGCTGGATTTGTGTTACTATACCAGGAATCACATTTGCATTGAATGAGGCTCCAGCTAACCTGTTGTGGTTGTATTTGAGACCCTTGAGCTATAGGGGTAAATTTCAAAATTAAAGTACTTCTGGGGCAGAGATTGTTGAAAATGGCTCTATCAAGGATACCCAACATTAATTTAATGAAATGAGACCATAAATTATGTCTGTGGGAAGTGAAAACTCAGGAGTTGTGCTGCAGAAAGTGGGACTGGCAGCATCTTCCTCGCTGCCAGGTGATAAACTTTCTTAATTACAGCCCCAGCTGGAATGAGAGGTCTTTGGGAATTGGACTGGGTTCATACAAGCACTTATCAGGAAATAGAAATACTTTATTTATTCATGGGGCAGCTACCAGCTTCTTGCTGCAGGTTCTTGATGGACACTTGTGCTGTCTCAATCCACTCAATTCCAAATTGTTCTTTTGTGCAAGAACTCGATGGCGAAAGCTCTGTAATTTAATTTAGCACAATGCCTTTAAAACAATGATGTTTGTTTTTTAAATGAATATTTTATATGTTGTGTTTAATTAAAATAAAAGTCTGCTACTGATCTAGGAGACGCAAAACAGACTCGAGTTCGTATTTATGAAGTGTAACAATATTGGCAAGAAACAACTTATCTTGTTTATGAGACATTCCTCCCATTACTGCTCCAGATTGCAGACGTTTTATTGCTGAGCTTTCCATGGTTTACAATTCAACAAATGGAGCGAAACTGTCAGCATGGAAATCAGGCTGGGAGTGTGGCTGAGGGGAGCTGAGGGGAGCAGTTACAGATCACAGGGCTTTCCTTGGCCTTGAGTCCCTGAAAAGCCACAGCAGGGGAGAATCTGGGATGCACTCTGGAATCAGGGAATGGTTGAGGGTGGAAAAGCCCTCTCAGACCAGAGAGTCCAAACAATCCCTGCCAAGTGCCACCACATTTTTCTCTTCACAGAGAAAAGCAAGGCACGATTCTTCCCAAGAATATTTCTGAGATTCACATTGTCTGAATCTCAGAGAATGGAAGCGATTCTTACCTCATTTGCTGTGCCTGTGTTTGTGCAAAAGTGGAATGCAATGTGGAGATTATTCACCCAAAGTGATGGGGTTTTGTTTCCTTGGCCTATCAGGCCCAGGTGTGTGTGTGTGTGTGTTGGGACTGTTGGCTGAGAGTTGTCACAGACACATTTTATGAAAAATCCTTTTGCTAGGATTTTTTCTCCTGAGAAGCTGAGAAGTCTCAGGAGCAAAATGTAAACATTGATTATCTGCTGCTGTGGAATGCAACAGGGGCATCTGGGATTGGTTCATGTGGTTGTTTCTAATTAATGGCCAATCTCAGTCAGCTGGCTCAGACTCTCTGATCAGTCACAAGATTTTATCATCATTCCATTCCTTTCCTTGCAAGCCTTCTGATGAAATCCTATTCTTTTAGTATAGTTTTAATATATTATTTTCTTTTAATATAATATATATCATAAAATAATAAACCAGCCTTCTGAAACATGGAGTTAACAGTCTTCTCTCTTCCCTGGTCTGGGACCCCTGTGGACACCATCACAGACAGCCACAAGATTCTGTGCAGTGCAGAGTTGAGTGCTTGGCAGATTCAGCTTAGATGTAATGTAATATAGTGTAATATGGTATAATAAAGTAATTAATTAGCCTTCTGATAAGATGGAGTGCTCCTTATCATTCTCTCCCCTTCATCAGGGCCAAAAATATCCACTATAGCCAAGGCCACCATGTCCCCAAGTGCCACATCCCCACAGGTTTTAAACCCCTCCAGGGATGGGGGCTCCACCACTGCCCTGGGCAGCTGTGCCAGGCTGGACAACCCTTTGATGGAGGAGATTTTCCCAAAAATCCAATTTAACCCAGCCTGAGGCCGTTCCCTCTCCTGGGAGCAGAGCCCGACCTGTCCTCTCCTGACAGGGACTTGTGCAGAGCCAGAAGGTCCCTCCTGATCCCCCTTTTCTCCAGGCTGAGCCCCTTTCCAGCTCCCCCCTCTGCTCCTCATCACACCTGAGCTCCTCCAAACAGGGAAAGAGGTGAATATTTTTGCTTTTATTTCCAATATGACACATCTGAACCAGGCCTTGGGCACTTCCAGGGATCCAGGGGCAGCCACAGCTTCTCAGGGCCTCCCCTCCATCCCAGGGAACAATTCCTTCCCAATATCCCTCCTAACCCTGCCCTTTGTCATTGTGAATTCCTTCCCCCTTGTCCTGTCATTCCATTCCTTTGCAAAAAGCCCCTCTCCAGCTCTTTTCTTGTCCCCCTTCAGGTGCTGAAATATTTTGCTCTAATTAACAAAAGCACACCCAGATCAAAGCCCAACCCAAAACTTTTATATTTTCCCTGTGTAGCCATGGAGTTGCACATCTTGCCAGGATCCTCATTAGTGTGGAAGATCTGTACCTCAATAATATTAATAATAGCACTGTGAGCTGAAGCTCTGCTGGGGGCAGATGTAATTAATTAAAGCAAAGCCTTTGTGATGCCAGCAGGTCTCTCCCATTTTTCAGGTGAGGAAAGGTGAGGTGAGCAGTGGTGTGGGTGTGCCATGCTCATACCAGAGACTCTGGAAAAACACTGATGGAAACTCATGGCATTGCCCTTCCAGACAGGGAACACAGCACAAATTAATTCAAATTCTTGATGGTGAAACTGGTCAGTTCAGGGGTAGATTTTCATGGGAAAATTGCTATGTTCCTTCATATCCACATTTATTCAATGGGCACACAAAAAACAGGAGCACAATTGCATCAATTCAGCTACAAAGAGGCACAAAGCCCTGAGCAGTTCTGATGCAGGGCTTGTTTTTGAGACCTCCTGTCTCCCTTCCCTTCTCCCTTCCATCCTGAGCGTGTTCCCCGCTGCCAGATTTCTTCTGAGGTTTCACAGACGACTCCAAATCCAAGGATTCATTATCCTCTTACTCATTTTTTCACACAACAATATTTTGACCAGTTTAATCATCTGCATGGAGAGTGTGGAAGTCTTGGCAGCTACTTGGCATACTAAGATAGATTCCCAAAAAGACCAGATACGCTTCAGAAATGTTGGAGAAGGAAGAGAGGAGATGCAATTTGCTTATTAATCATGCAGGAGAACAGACAGAGGAATGTCTCTGCTCCTCACTTACTTCTCTCCCTCTTCTCAAATTCTTTCTTGTCTGAATATCCAAATCACTTTTGGATATAAATCCCTGCATTGTTGTTCCATGTGCAATTGGCTCCATGTGGTCTTTAGGAAAGCTAAATGAGCTCCTTAAATGTCATTGCTTAGTTATTCTATGGATTTTTCGTGGCTTCTAATAAAGCTATGTCAGTGGTGTTTCTAAATTTATAGCATTTTAAGTCTGAGCAGTGTAAGTTTTAAGTGCATAAGTGATCAACAACTCTTTAGCAAGATTCTTTTCCCTTTTTCCTTGAAAAAATAGTGAAGTGTGCCCTCAGGCACAGTCTGTGACCTTTATCTTCATTGGCCATTGGTCACTGATGCTCTTTTACCACTTCATGCTTTAAATTTCCAGTCTTTTTGCTGAGATAAACAGGGCTGCTTTAGACAGTTGGATTCTTCTGGGTGGTAAATCCATGAGAAATCCAGGCTGTATTAGACAAAGTCAAATGCCTTTTCCGTGTGAAATGGGAGGCGGTGTGAAATAACACAGCATGCACAAAGCTACTATTATGTGTTCTCTGATGTCTACACAGACAGACAAGTATCAGTGCAGAAAGTGATTATTCCAACATATTTCGAATCCATATGTTTATTCCTCCTTCCTCACAAGATGGCAGCTTGCATGGAATGAAAAAAAAAAAGAAAAAAAAGTGCAATAGGCTCGGATCTGTCGCAGTGTAAAAGCAGGAAGGTTCTGGAACAGGAGATAATATTGGTCTGGATGGGGCTGAATCTGCTCTTCAGGCCATGGAAATCTCCAGGTTTGGGTGCTGCAGATGTAGAAGTGCCCAGAGCAGGTTCTTGCTGCTGGCCAGCGGGTCACTGCATCCAGCTGGAAAATGGAAAGGAATAAAGGAGACGAGGCACTTGCAATGAGTGACAGCTGCTGTGTTATTCCTGTCTTTCCAAGGAGGTTCTTGCTGAACCAGAGAGAAAAGTACAGAGCTCTATGCTGGGATCTGCAGCCTGCCCTGGGCTGGGCTTCCTGGTGTCAGTCAGTGAGGTGGAGTGGGGGAATTCAGCAGGGTTTGTGTCTTGGGGCCTTTTGCTGCTCACAGTGACCCCAAGATGTGTCAGAAATTCTCTTTTCCCGGCCTGGTGCTCGAAGGAGTCAGAGCTCTTCAGTTCTTGATCTCAAGGTTGTTTATTGTTCCTTATCTATAAATATTTTCTCTTGTCCAGCTGAGGTCCTTTCAGCAAGAAGGTCCAAGGCACTCTGCCTGCCCCAGGGTGGTGTTATCTTTTTATACTAAAAACCACGTGTACAATATTTACAATAACTTCCCAATCCCTATCACCTGTGTTAGACAGTGAGCTTCTACTCTAAACCCATCCAAAAGTGCCACCAACACAGCAGAGGATGGAGGCCAAGAAGAAGAAGGAGAAAGGCTGGACACGTCCAGATCCCTCCATCTTGCCTCCTGAACCCCCATTCTAAAAACCTCAAAATCTACTTTTTCACCATGTTATAAATTCCCTTCATTCTACTTAAACTGTCGTGGCTTGCAGATCTTCATCTAAGGTTGGTAATTTGCTCCACGGGTCATAATCAAATGCACAGGGGCATTTTGGGCTCTGTGCCAGGGTCTCTGAGCCCCTGGCAGGGGTCTTGGCTGCTCAGGACAGCCAGAGGGATGTCCTGGGTTCCAACAGGTTTGGACACGCACAGAGCAAAGTCAGTTTGGTATTGGCAGAAGAAATTCATCAAATCATGGAATGGTGTGGGCTGAAGGGACCTTAAAGATCACCCAATGGGCAGGGACACCTCCCACTGTCCCAGGGTGCTCCAAGTCCCCTCCAGCCTGGCCTGGGACACTGCCAGGGCATCTCCTTGTGACATCTGCCATGAGCCCAGCAGGGCCATGCCCTGGAAAGGGGCACCGTTCCCCACAAGCCATGGTAAGAATAAAGGAATGATGGGAGCAGTTATGCAGATTGAGTTATTCCATATAAAGTTGTGTTATGAGCCCTGCTTCCTGATTGGTTAGTCTTGTGTTCTATATAAGGTCTGGTTTCTGTTTCTCTTTGTTCATTGGTTCCCTGCCCTCTGTGTAAGTTTGTGTTTGCCTCATTTCATTCTTCTCGAGTAGCTCCCTACAATTTATATTTTTGTTGCGCATTTATCGTAAACTTTGATTTTCAAAGTTGTACTCCAGTTGTGACCATCCCTATTTTATTTAATTAATTTAAAATTTTTAAAAATTTATTTATATTTATTTGTTCTAAAAATAATATTTACTTTTTATTTTTAAAATTTATTATTTACGTTCACAGCTGATCCGGTTCCAGAGTTGTGTCCACCACAACCCAAATTATTCTTTACTCTCCATTCCTTTGGGCATGCTGCTTGTTTGCTCTTCCAGTGGGAAGTTTCCCCCCAAAACAACTGTTCTGGATTTAACAAACTTTAGCAAAATATAGGGGAGAATTTCACAGCTTGTGTTCACTGCAAAATTTTACAAAAGAAACAATTTAGTCCCTGTTAATTTGTCAGAAGTTCCTCTTTGATTATTTCTGAACTTCCCACCTGGAATCCATCATTCAATTGCAATCCTGGAGCCCCTCCCAGCAACCAGTGAGAAAAATACTACTCTAAATTCTGATAATTAGCTATGGCCTCCTCATTTTTCTTTTTTTCCAGCACAAATTTATCATTTATATTTCATCCCTCTTCTGTTTCGCTTTGTGGGCTCGGTGGGTTTTTTCCCCTTTTCTCCAATAAAATTCAGCTTTCCCTTTTTAAAATTTAACTTCTTTCCCTGCTTTCAGATGTTTCTGGAATTTTTTGAGGTTCATGATTCTCTGCAGATCACGGCACAGAAAACAATGATAATGATGTTAATGATTACCTGAGCTTTGCAGCTCCCATTTTGTGCTGTCACCTGCAGCTCTTTTGGAGCTGGTGTTGATTCCCAGGTCCAGGAGCACCACAGGTGTCCAGGTGCATTTTGGATCTGAGGACCATTACATTTGTCAGTGGAAGCTTTTAGCTCTAATCTCAGCTTTGGATGGCTCAGAATGAAGAGGGAGGATGGGGAGCTTTTCCTCCCTTCCCTCACTTCCACCACTTCTTGTGCCTTCACTACATTTTCTCCCAGGCTTTATCCCAGGGCTTTTATCCCTTTCTGCTCCCTCTCCCACCTCTCCCTCCTGCTGATCCCACTGCTCCAGAGGATGAATCCTCCAGCCCCAATCCCCTTTTCCACTGTCTGTCCTCTCTGTGCCTCCTGCCAGGGTGGATTTTTGTGACATTAGAGGCGTTGCAGGCACCTATTTTCATTCCCATCTGAAGACGCCTCGCTTTTACGTGTGCTGCTCCCAGTGCAGGAGCAGAAAAATAAAAATAAAAGCTTTTACGTAGGAAAAGATTGAAAAGAAAGGTCTGAAAAGCTGGGAAAGCTGTTCTGCTTCCCTGGCACAGGGAGTCTCTTCCACTGAGCTCAGCTCAAACTCCTGGCAGCCTGTTAAGCTCAGCATTGCTGAGCTCAGTTCTGTTACGTGTGTAATTATTTACTAAAAGTATTCACAGATGCCAAGCTCCAATTCCATTTGCAGTCATGATCCTGTATTTGTGGACGTTCCGGTGTATCTGGAGAGCAGATAAATTCTTCAGATAATTTTATTTTTGATTGATTTTGATGTTTTAGTAACCTAAGTGATGATTTATCCAAATACGTGACCACAAAACTGCTTTTGAAGGTTGCAAATCCAACTGTTGCAAACACAAAACATCTATTCAGGAAAAAAAACACCCCTTGAAATGTCATTTTAAATGTTTGGAAAAAGTTAAGTTTGTTTCTGATGGGCTGTCCAGAATGATCCATGCTCAGGCTAATATTTACATCTTTGTGTGGGTGGCACAGCTGCTCCAACCTGCTCTGGCAGGGGTTGGAATGAGATGAGCTTTAAGGTTCCTTCAGCCCAAACCATTTGGGAATTCTGTGATCCCAAATGAATATAATAGTAATAATAATAATAATAATAATACAACTTTCTTCTGTCAGCACCACTTGCACATGTGCTGAAGGCACTCTAACAGGCTGTCATGCTTCCTAATGACTGTAATTCATCATTGGAAGCCATCAGTTTGGAAATAAAATATTGCTCTGTGGTATGGAGATTGATGGCCATGGCCTATTTATTGATTGCACTAGAAAAATGAAAAAAATGGGGAAAAAAATTAATTTTTTGAAAGCTGGTAGCACCAGGATAACTGATTTGAAATCTGCCATTTTCCTTCTTTTACAGCTCTCTATAATGTGGCTGCAACATGGAAAGAGACAGGAAATATGGTGTTATTGTGCAAAAGCCAACTTCATATTATTTTCTTTCCATATGTTTTTCAGTGCATTAAATATTTAAAACAGTGTCATCACTCCTCAGAAATGAATATACCTGTCACTCACCCCTATTAATCTTAGATTTTGAAGAGCCCTGGTTTCTGTAGTATTTTTTGAAATAAGAGCAGAGCTGACTGAACAAAGCACAGAGTAGGGCAGTGTGCTTTTTTAACCTGAATAATTTGGATGACATCTGATTTTCTCATTTCTACTTATTTAGTTTGAAAGGAGGGGAGCAGATTCCTGATTTTTGAAGTTCATGGTGTCTCTGGTGAGAGGAGAACCGAACAAAAGACAAAATAAACAAATAACAAAATAAAGACCTTGGACTAGGGAGAGATCAGTGAATCCCAGGATCACTGAGGTTGGAAAAGACCTTGAGGGTCACCAAGTCCAAGCTGTGTCCAATCCCCAAATTGTCACCAGCCCTGAGCACTGAGTGCCACCCCCAGATTTTTCTTGGACACCACCAGGGATGGAGACTCCATCACTTCCCAACACTTGACTGCCTTTTCCATGAAGAAATTCCTCTTGATGTCCAACCTGAACCTCCCCTGGCACAGCTTGAGGTAATTTCCTGTAGGACAGGTCAGTAAAACCTCAATTTAGAGAAAAATGAGGGTTGAGGGTGATGGCAACATTGGATGCTACAAAATGGATGAAGAGATCCATGGATGGATTTGGTCTCTCCTCTTTCTGTATTTGGGAATAGCAACTGAGAAGGTTTTCCAAAAATCTGAGTCACAATTATTGTGGATCAAATCATGTGCATTCTGTACATTTCTGTGACTTCCAAATTCAGCAGTTTGGTTTGATTTCGAGTGGGGTAGCCATGGTTACATCCACCCCAAAGTCATCTCCACTCCAGAAAAAAAAATATATGACCTTAATGTCTTTTTGTGAAAGTAGGAAAGCACAGAGACATTTCCAAGTATCTGTATTTGCTAAATTCCAAATTGCCTTTCTAAAAATACGCTTGTGAACTCCTTGGGAATTAGAAGGAAGACATCTATTTCAGAAGGCACAGTTTAAAGCAATTTTAGGCTGACGTGAGGCCTCAAATTCTGGCCTTTTGTTCTGGTCATGGAGACATGGGGAATGAAAAATCCAGTGGTCATTGTTAGCTTACAGTGATCAAAATAAAGAATTTTTTGATATTCTTCCACTTGAGCTGTTACTGATCTTAAAGGAGCTCAGCATCTTTCTTCAGCTGCAAAGTCGAGGATCAAATGTCCATTAATTCTGTTGTATTTTGGGTCAGCAGAGAATTCATTTCAGGCTGTTCTAACCCTTAATGGCAGACTCAGCTGTGCTTTAGAGGTTTTTAATCTTTTCATTCTTGCTTGCCTCCAGATTTGGAAATGATGAAGCAGTTTAAGAATTAGAAACCAAATCAATGCCAGTGGTTTTCTGGAGAGGAGGAGGCTCAGGGGAACCTCAGTGAGCCCTGGCAGGAGGATGGAGTGGGCTGGGGTCAGGCTCTTCTCTTGTGTCCCAGGTGAAAGGACAGGAGGAAATGGCCTTCAGTTCCACCAGGGGAGGTTCAGATGAGACAACAGGAAAAAAAATATTCCCTGCAGGTGTGGTGAGACCCTGGAATAATCTGCCCAGGGAGGTGTTGGAGTCAGCACCCCTGGAAGTGCTCAGGAGGTGCTGGATGTGGCCCTTGGGGACGTGGTGCATCCCAACCCACATTTATTCAGGCATTGCTCTGCAGAGTTCCGAAAATATTTGAGTTAAAAATAAATGGATCCAACATGTCCAGTCAAGGATTTTGTTGGGAGCACCACCTACAGCTCCCAGGGTTTTGTTCCATTTTAATTTTGTTTTCGCACTACAAAGAGAGGCCTTTGTTTGCACTCGGGAAGAGCACCTGTGGAATGTTTAAACATTTTCAGGCATGTTTGAAAATCTCAAGCCTTGTGGTAAAGATTTAATCTATCAAAGTGGTATAAATAATGTAGACGTTGCCTTAGGTGTCACTTCTTCCCCTTGCAGGTTGGAAAAGAACAGAAGCATCTCTCTGGTGCATTTTAAAATATTGCTCAGGCAGAGCAGTGACAGATCCTGGGCTGGCCTTGAATTATGGGTGTCTATTTATTACTGATTATTTATAAGGGCTGAAACCACATTTACAAACCACCAGGATCCAGACCAACATAAACAGCAAAATAATGTCTTATTAAAAACCCTAAAAAAAGTCACAGCCTTACCTCTAAAGGTTTTGCTTTTCAAGTAATTAAAAAGAATTACTCAGCAGAGGTTAATTGATTTATGCTTGACAGCTGACATGATGCTTGATGGATGTCTCTGGAAAACTGAATCTCCAAGACAAAGACACCTTTTTTGTAAGATTTAAGTAAAAATACCTGCAGTGTGCAACATGAAATGTCCTTGCAGAGTTCCAAAATAATCCTGTTTTGCCAAAAGTCTGTTTTCACAACAGAATCCAGGAAAACAGCTGCAGGTTTTGTTATGGATGGGCTCCAGAGTGAGCTCACTGTTCCTGTGAGGTTCCCCTGGTGCTGTAAAGGGTTTGAACAGAAAAAAAATAGAAAATCAGAAATTAACAGAAAAAAAATCAGAAAAAAAACCCAAAAACCCCTCCAAAACTTCCCTGCACATTTTCATTAAATATCTGCATTTCCTGTCATGTCTCAAATTTTTTTAGCCTGGACATTGATGTATTGTGATTAATTTAATAAGTGTAAACTTCATTATTTCATGCAGTACTGTGTTTAACATACTTGGATTCAGAAAGATGTTTCCTACTACAGGAAAAATGACTGGGGAAGGTGATAATTTATAATTTATAATCGAATGGTTCAAGGGAAGGAGAACCAGTGAAGACTGGTTGGGATGTTCAGCTGATGAGGTGCTTCGTGTGCAGCTCCTTTTATAGGATGCACTGATAAAATGTGGTGTTTCTTTCCCTAAAACCTGAATGTGTGAAAAGTTCATTTTATAGCATGAAGACTGGAGTTGAAAAAGTCATTTTTATGTGTTGCTGCCTCAGACATCCTGAGCTGCATAAATACCCTGCTGGGTGTGTTTGCCAGCTTTGTGTTCCAATGCAAAAGTGCAGCTCCCAAACTGGGAAAAACGTTTGGAAAATGGGTTTGGGGAGTGGTTTCTGGGGGTATGTGGTATTTTTGGGGTCCCCAGGATGAAGGAGGAATTGAGAATCTGACTCCATGTTCTAGAAGGTTAATACATATATTATATTATATTATATTATATTATATTATATTATATTATATTACATGATATGATATTACATGATATGATATGACATGATATGATATTGTATGATATGATATTATATTATATTATTATATTACATTAATTATATTATATTATATTGCTACACTAAAACTATACTAAAGAATAGAGAAGGGATACATACAGAAGGCTTAATAAGTTACTAATTAAAAACTCCTGACTCTCTCCAGGGTCCTGACACAGCTGGACAGTGATTGGTCACTAAGTTAAAACAATTCACATGAAACCAATGAAACAATCACCTGTTGGATAAACAATCTCCAACCACATTCCAAAGCAGCAAAACACAGGAGAGAAAAATGAGATTATATTGTTTTTCCTTTTTCTCTGAGGCTTCTCAGCTTCCCAGGAGAAAATCCTGGGTGAAGAATTCTTCTTCTGGGAAGCTGAGAAGCCTCAGAGAAAAGGGAAAACAATTCTGATCTCATTTGCTTCTCCTGTGTTGTGCTCACATGTGGGATGTGTTTGGAGATTGTTCACCCACAGGTGATTGTTTCATTGGTTTTGTGAATTGTTTTGTCTCATTGGCCAATCAGGGCCAAGCTGTGTCAGGACTCTGGAAAGAGTCAGGAGTTTTCATTATTATCTTTTTAGCCTTCTGTAAGTATCCTTTCTGTATTCTTTAGTATTCTTTAGTATTCTTTAGTATTCTTTAATATAATATAGTATCATAAAATAATAAATTAGCCTTCTGAGAACGTGGAGTCAGATTCATCATTCCTTCCTTCCTTCATCTGGGCACCCCACAAATACAGTGCTACCCCACCTGGCTCACAGCAGCCCTCATTCCTCAGGGTTCTAAAGCTTCAAATAACTGAACCTATTTCTTTTCTTTGAGAAAATTTGAGGCTGAAACTTTTATCCTTGGAAATCCGTGTGAGACTGGACCCAAATGCCTGCGGTGTCTGACCGTGGGGTGTTGCTTGTGCCCATTTCACAGTCTGGGTTTCCACAGATACCCTCAGCACCTGCAGGATGAAGGTTTGGTGGTTGGAAAGCCCTGAGGAATGACAGGCAGGGAAAGGAGCTGATCCCCAGCCCAGTGCTGCTGTCACACGTCCAGCAGGTGCTGCTTTGTCCCTTCTGGAGTCTCAGATTAATTCTGTGGAAGCTTTCAGCCACTCCATCCGTGGTGTGGAAAGATGAACAAGGGCAGAGGGAGCAGAGAAAACAGTGGTTTTGTGCTTCCAGGGCCGTGCATGGGAAAGAAAACAACTGTTCTGCAGCTTGTGGTGTGCCTCCATCACTGAGGGACACGGCACAGCTGGGGATGTGGGAAGCTCTGTGTGCATTTCCCAATCCTGGGGTCACACAGGCTGGAAAAGCCTCTGAGCCCATCCAGTCCAGCCATTCCCCAGCTCTGCCCCCTGTCCCCAAGTGCCACATCCACAGGGCTGTGAAATCCCTGTGGGGTTGGGGACTCCCTCACTGCCCTGGGCGGCTGTGACAAGGTTTGTCACCCTTTCAGTGAAGGAATTTTCTCAATATTGAAGATAAATCTCCTCCAGTGTAACTCAAGGACATTTCATCTTGTCCTGTCCCTGTTCCCTGGGAGCAGAGCCTGATCCCCAGCTGGCTGCACCCTCCTGTCAGGAGCTGTTGGGAGCAATAAAGTCCCACCTGAGCCTCATTTTCTCCAGGCTAAAAACCCCCAGCTGCTCCTCATCAGGCTTTGCTCCAATTACCCTCCACCCTGGGCTCTGTCCCACCCCTAAATGGCCTTGGTGGGGTTTTGGGTGCTTTGTCAGGGAAAGCAAAGTGGGGAGGCCAATCCTGCTGGGAACAGCGTGTGGGGAACATCCTGCAGCCCTGCTCCTTCAGGAAGCCCCATGTCCCACCTGGCTGTGGAATGTCACCTCTTCTGTGTTCTGGACACTGCACTGAGCCATCTGTATGGTGATGTAAGTGCCTTCAATGTATTACTGGGCTTATTGTAATTATTGAAGTTTTTCTTAGCTCTGCTGTTGGCAAATATAAGAGAGTGAAGTGTTGTTCTATTAGCAGGGGAAAATCCAGAGTGAGGAATGGCAGCAGAAATGAACAACAGGAAGGTCTGTGGTGTTTGGTGTGAAATATGGGATTATTTTGGTGGGGAAGTACTTACATAGGAAATAGTAGATGAAAGAAAATAACAGCAAAATATCTAAGGGTCAGAAGATGCAATAAAATAATTTTGGTGTCAAAGCCCAGCGTGCTTGAGGTCATCTCCTTGGTCCTCCTGGGATGAGCTTCACCCCTTTGAGGTGCAAGTACAGGAAAGTTGTTTCTTTCAGCTCTTAGGGATTTATCAAACAAAACAACCAGTATATCTCATCTCTGCCTCTAAAAATTACTTTTAATGGGTCTCCTGCTTTTTACTTGTGGAAATGAGGTAGGACAGTTCATGTGTTCCTGTCCCACATGCCAAAGTTCTATAATGGAACCTCCCACTGCCTCCAGGTTTTATATTTCAGCTGCTGGCTTTGTAGAGATGAAAAACTTCTATCACAATATAAAGTAATTCCTGATAAACTTTCTGATTCCTGTGAAGTTTTCAAATTCTTGAAAACTTTTCTATCTCTCCTTTGGTTTTACATGGTAAGGATTGTGCTTTTTAGAGGGAGGTGTTGAAAACTGAAAAAAGAAAAGAAAAGTAATATTCACTTTCAGGTACAAAAATTAATTAGCCCAAGAATTTCAATTTTCGTAGTAGCAAGTCATACTAAATTAGCTTTCCTGTGGGAAAAAGAAAAGTTCAATTAAAACAAAAGACCTGTGTGGAAGAGCTTCTACAAACTATTTCAAGTTCAGTTTTCAGATGGGTGACAAATTAAGAGGGGTATTAAGATTTTATTCAGGTCTGAGCTTTAAGAAACTCTAACTTCTAGCAGAGAGCAAAAGATAAATAGAGTTAGTTCTGCATGACTTCTGATATAAAAACTAATAGGATGGAAAATTACTTTGAAGCAGGAGAAGTGGCTCAGTATAAGGTAATTAACAGTGCTTAGTTGAAGTTGTGCAACAGCTGAGTGCCAACAAGGATGTTCTGTGTCTACAACCTGAGAGCAAAGGCTCCTTTTGATGCAAATCATTTAAAAACATATTTTTTTTTTGCTTTGGATTTTTCCTGTTGTTCCTTGCTGTGTTCAGTGCCCAGATATCTGCTCAGAGCCCATCTCAGGCTTTGATGCAACTGGTCAGACTCATCCCATTTATCCTGCAAAATTCATGGAGAAAATAAATTTATAATGGTTTTTAGGTCCTGACTTCTGTGAGGAGAAGTGAATAATTTCTGAGCTCCATATCGCCTTAGTCCTTACGCTCTCAAAATTTACCAAAAATTTCAATTATATCATTTAGTCTAGAAAAAAAAAGAATCACCTTTTGATGTGGGCACAGGTGGATGAAGTTTTCCAGGTTTTTGTTGAATGCAAGCAGCTGTGAGCACCTGATGGAAAGTCAGAGGCTGTTTTAGCTCTGTTGTTGAAATCCCTGATTGCAGAGAGGTTTGCAAGAGCAAAGGAGGTCAGGGCAGAGTCTGGAGGACAGCAAAGGAAGTTCAATATATTTTTTTTTTTCCCTGATGGTTTGGAGTCATGAACATGCCCTGAGCCTTCTCTGGCTGCCTGATCATGTGGACAAGCAACAGTTGCTTTGGTTTGTGCCTGAAAATTGATAAAAACATGAGAAATGACCTCCTGGAACAGGCTTGGCCCAGCCCTGTGCCCCTGGAAGTGCAGTGGGAGAGAGCAAAATCTTCCCAGAGCCACAGCAGCTCAGAACTGCTGGGAAGCACCAGCAGTGAAAATATCGAGGCTGAGCTGACTTTGCTTTGCCCTGCCCTTTTCCCCTGGATGTTGGGTTTCAGGAGAACATCAGGAGTTCATTTGGACACTGGATTTCCTTTTGGAGCTGTTGATTAAGTAGTTCTCCCTTTTATTTTTGGCTTAATTTGGAATATTTTTCATGATTCTGAGGGCTCAGGTACTTCATGTTATTATAATTTCATCTTCAGTTTGGTCAAAAACCCTGCAGGGACTTACTTTGGGTCCTTAACCCACAGAAATTTGCTTCCATGCTCGAATTCCAGGAAAACAGTGCTGGGCTGGATGTGTGGTGTTTCTGACTTAAATTATTGGATGTGGGAGATCCTGCCTTTGCTCTATCCCCATAATCCCACAGATGGATGAGCAGGAATCTGAATAAAGGAAGAATATCCTTGCTTGGCCTGGAAGAACACAATAACTCTTTGAGGAGATAAAGACAATGGAAGAGGACAGGGAATGAGTTTTTTCTGAAAAACTCTGAAGTCTGAGCCAGCAGGTGGCAAAGGGCAACAGGAAAGGTGGACAAAATAGTGAGAAGGGTTTTCCAAGGGTGATGTTTTCTCTCAGACTCGAGCTAACCAGAGAAATTGGAGATGTGAAATGCTTTGCCCAGGCCTTTCTCAGAGCAAGGTTTTCGTGGAGCCCTTGGTTTTCCCCAGGAATGCCCCGAGCCCTGCCTGGCTGAGCCTGCATTAAAATTCCACTCTGGCTGCTCTGCAGGCACAGAGTCTGTAACAGGAGATTGATCCCTGCAGCTGGCGTGGCAAGTGCCTCACAGACATGGGACATTGCTGCCACACAAATATTTTCTTTTTCCACGCTCACCCTTTGAAAGGGTCACACACAACAAGACAAAATTACACAGGAGAAGAGGCAAAATGTCCAAATTTCTCCTTTTTTTGTTTTTGGCAGTGATTACTTTCTCTTTTAATGGGAAGGTTAAAAAAGCAAGTTCCATCAGCAAGTAACTTGCAAAAAAAGAAAAAAAAAAGGTTTAATAAGTATTTAGCGCTCTGGTTTGCAAAATACCATTAATATAGGCTTTTTTTTTCTGTTAAGAATGCTCCCCAGCAAGAACAAATGTCTCATGAAAACCTCCTCTAAAGAAGAATAAAAGTGGCTTTTATGTGACAAACTCCTGAATTAAGTAATACTTGGATCTGTTGAGAGATCACAACAGAGCTGGAACAAAAGAGAAAAGTCTGACTGGAGAAGAAAATCACTGAAATGTGCCTGGCAAAGGGTGCTCAGGGTTTGCTGTCTTGAGGGTTTTCACCCATCACTCAGGCTGCTGTCACTGTCTGTGGGAAACAAAACCCTTCAGCTTTGCAGGAAACAGCTCAAATTGTCTTCTCATCAGGGCAGGGAACCAGTGGGAAAGGTCTGGGTCCCTTTGGGTCAGGCATTTGTGGATGGATGGGGTGGTTTGTTGAATTGCACTAAATTCTTACACTGGTTCCAGTGTTTGGGAAGGAAGTTTGAGACCTTGCAGTGCCTAAAGGGGCTCCAGGAGGGTTACAGGTAACAACACAAGACACAAGAAGGGTTAGGAAAAAAAGAAACAAACCAAAAACCAGCTCTACAAACCAGCAAATAACCAAACAAACCCACAGGACAAAGATGTGGGAAATAAACCTCTCATAGTTTCCAAAGTTTTCCAAATTTTTCCCATTTTCTACTAGCTGAGAAACCAGAGCAGTCATATCTGTGAGACCTCTGGAGGTTCCTGCAGCAGGAGAGTTGGGAATTGCTGACCAGAGAGAGTCTGCTCAGGAATTTGTGGATGGATGTGATGATTTGTTGTGTTGCACTGAGTTCTTACAGGGATTCCAGTGTTTGGGAATGAAGTTTGAAACCTTGCAGTGCCTAAAGGGGCTCCAGGAGAGTCACAGCCAGGTAGCAACACAACACACAAGAAGGGTTAGGAAAAAAAGAAACAAACCAAAAACCAGCTCTACAAACCAGCAAATAACCAAACAAACCCACAGGACTAAGATTTGGGCCACATAAGATAAACCTCTCATCATTTCCAATATTTTGCATAATTTTTTTACAAGTTTTTCCCATTTTCTACTAGCTGAGAAACCAGATCAACCATATCTGTGAGACCTCTGGAGGTTTCTGCTCCAGGAATTGCTGACCAGAGAGAGTCTGCTCAGGAATTTGTGGATGGATGGGGTGGTTTGTTGAATTGCTCTAAATTCTTACAGTGATTCCAGTGTTTGGGAAGGAAGTTGGAAACCTTGCAGTGCCTAAAGGGGCTCCAGGAGAGTCACAGCCAGGTAACAACACACAAGAAGGGTTAGGAAAAAAAGAAACAAACCAAAAACCAGCAAATAGCCAGGACAAAGATGTGGGCCAAATAAAATAAACCTCTCATAGTTTCCAGTATTTTACAAATTTTTTTACTAGTTTTTCCCATTTTCTACTAGCTCAGAAACCAGAGCAACCATATCTGTGAGACCTCTGGAGGTGTCTGCTCCAAACACCTGCTCCAGGAGAGTTGGGAATTGCTGACCAGAGAGAGTCTGCTCAGGAATTTGTGGATGGATGGGCTGGTTTGTTGTGTTGCTCTAAATTCTTACAGTGATTCCAGTGTTTGGAAAGGAAGTTTGAAACCTTGCAGTGCCTAAAGGGGCTCCAGGAGAGTCACAGCCAGGTAGCAACACAACACACAAGAAGGGTTAGGAAAAAAAGAAACAAACCAAAAACCAGCTCTACAAACCAGCAAATAACCAAACAAACCCACAGGACAAAGATGTGGGAAATAAACCTCTCATACTTTCCAAAGTTTTCCAAATTTTTCCCATTTTCTACAAGCTGAGAAACCAGAGCAGCCATATCTGTGAGACCTCTGGAGGTTCCTGCAGCAGGAGAGTTGGGAATTGCTGACCAGAGAGAGTCTGCTCAGGAATTTGTGGATGGATGTGATGATTTGTTGTGTTGCACTGAGTTCTTACAGGGGTTCCAGTGTTTGGGAAGGAAGTTTGAAACCTTACAGTGCCTAAAGGGGCTCCAGGAGAGTCACAGCCAGGTAGCAACACAACACACAAGAAGGGTTAGGAAAAAAAGAAACAAACCAAAAACCAGCTCTACAAACCAGCAAATAACCAAACAAACCCACAGGACTAAGATTTGGGCCACATAAAATAAACCTCTCATCATTTCCAATATTTTGCATAATTTTTTTACAAGTTTTTCCCATTTTCTACAAACTGAGAAACCAGAGCAACCATATCTGTGAGACCTCTGGAGGTTCCTGCTCCAGGAATTGCTGACCAGAGAGAGTCTGCTCAGGAATTTGTGGATGGATGGGGTGGTTTGTTGTGTTGCACTGAATTCTTACAGTGATTCCAGTGTTTGGGAATGAAGTTTGAGACCTTGCAGTGCCTAAAGGGGCTCCAGGAGAGTCACAGCCAGGTAACAACACACAAGAAGGGTTAGGAAAAAAAGAAACAAACCAAAAACCAGCTCTACAAACCAGCAAATAACCAAACAAACCCACAGGATAAAGATGTGGGAAATAAACCTCTCATAGTTTCCAAAGTTTTCCAAATTTTTCCCATTTTCTACAAGCTGAGAAACCAGAGCAGTCATATCTGTGAGACCTCTGGAGGTGTCTGCTCCAAACACCTGCTCCAGGAGAATTGGGAATTGCTGACCAGAGAGAGTCTGCTCAGGAATTTGTGGATGGATGGGCTGGTTTGTTGTGTTGCACTGAATTCTTACAGTGGTTCAGGTGTTTGGGAATGAAGTTTGAGACCTTGCAGTGCCTAAAGAGGCTCCAGGAGAGTCACAGCCAGGTAACAACACACAAGAAGGGTTAGGAAAAAAAGAAACAAACCAAAAACCAGCTCTACAAACCAGCAAATAACCAAACAAACCCACAGGACAAAGATGTGGGAAATAAACCTCTCATAGTTTCCAAATTTTTCCAAATTTTTTTCCCATTTTCTACAAGCTGAGAAACCAGAGCAACCATATCTGTGAGACCTCTGGAGGTTCCTGCAGCAGGAGAGTTGGGAATTGCTGACCAGAGAGAGTCTGCTCAGGAATTTGTGGATGGATGTGATGATTTGTTGTGTTGCACTGAGTTCTTACAGTGATTCCAGTGTTTGGGAATGAAGTTTGAAACCTTGCAGTGCCTAAAGGGGCTCCAGGAGAGTCACAGCCAGGTAACAACACACAAGAAGGGTTAGGAAAAAAAGAAACAAACCAAAAACCAGCTCTACAAACCAGCAAATAACCAAACAAACCCACAGGACTAAGATTTGGGCCACATAAAATAAACCTCTCATAATTTCCAATATTTTGCATAATTTTTTTACAAGTTTTTCCCATTTTCTACAAGCTGAGAAACCAGAGCAACCATATCTGTGAGACCTCTGGAGGTTCCTGCTCCAGGAATTGCTGACCAGAGAGAGTCTGCTCAGGAATTTGTGGATGGATGGGCTGGTTTGTTGTGTTGCACTGAATTCTTACAGTGATTCCAGTGTTTGGGAATGAAGTTTGAAACTTTGCAGTGCCTAAAGGGGCTTCAGGAGAGTCACAGGTAACAACACAACACACAAGAAGGGTTAGGAAAAAAAGAAAGAAACGAAAAACCAGCTCTACAAACCAGCAAATAACCAAACAAACCCACAGGACAAAGATGTGGGCTATATAAAATAAACCTCTCATAGTTTCCAATATTTTACAAATTTTTTTACAGGTTTTCCCCATTTTTCTACAGGGCTAAGATAGAAATATCTTCATGTTTTCTCAGTATTTTACTCTTTTTGACACATTTTTTCTCTTGTTTTTCAATACTCAGTGTTTTCACTCAGTTTCTACTGCATTTGTGGGACATTACATTGCTTGGCCTGTGAATGTTACAATTGTTTGGTTATAAGAACTAGATCAGTTTTTTAGGAAAAAACCCCACTAGTGATGTTTGCATTTAACTAATATTTGTTTTCCTGAACTATGTTGGACCAACATTGATTCAGCTATTTTGCTTTAATTTTTTTTTTTTATTCATTGCCATTACTTTTTTTACCTTAAAAACTCTTGATATGCTTGGGTAGGCTGATAAAGCTGAGGGTTTTGAGGCTTAGATTATTTCCTAAGAGCTACAATTCTTAAAAACCACTTGGTGAATTTATATGCAATTAATTGTGTAATCCCTTCCAGCTTTCAAAATCTCAGAGAATACATGGATTCAGATGAGTTTTATAACTCATGCTCAGGTTTTGCTGAAGGAAATATTCAGCTTTTTTGGGTACTCCCTCTAGTGCTGGAGGTGCTGCATGGCTGAAAAAACAAGCACAGGTTTGTGTTCACCAGCCCAGGGAAGGAATTAATGTCATTTTTATTCTTTTATTGTTTCACTTCATTTGGGTTTTGCTCCCAGGAGAACTTAAAAGCCCATTTGAGCTGGTGGCAAAAGTGTTGTGTGACCAGTTGTGCTTGCAAAATTCAGGTTAAGTTGGGCTTTAAAGATAAAATTGTTTCGAAATTTGCCAAATACAAAAGAACAACAAGAAAAATCCTTTGCTGTCGGTCGGTGCCTGATCATTAGACAAAATGTTTGGTCCCTAAATTAATCTTATATTCAGGCATCTATTTGTTGCAGTTAGTTCCTTGCAGCCACTTTTAAACTGGGGCTGGAAAGAAAGACCTGGATGAAAGCAACTCGGATTTTTCAGTTACATAAAACTCTGAAAGGCTTTTACAAATTGCTTCTGTGTGGGAGGCAGCTTGCTGCAAAGCTGTCACTTGAAACTTTATCAATCAGAAGACAGTGCTGGTTTTAATTATGTAGATTTTCAAAGTAAAATAACTTTTTTTTTTTTTTTTTTCCCCCTTGCCTGAAAATGTAGAACAGAGTCAGGTGAGATCTGGAACAATCTGAAAGATTTTTGAAGAGTTTGCTGGGCTTAATTGAAATAGCTTCAAAAACCTGGCTTTTATGGAGTGTAGTAGAATCGAAGCGTTTTTAGCTTTCTTCTTTTTAAAAGAAAAGCCTTTTTCTCCTTGTACATTGTGCAAATTGTCACTAACTTCTAATTATCTCTCTATCCAGCCATGGTGCCCATCTCAGTGCTGTAAAGATCTGCACTCTCTGAGTTTTTATGGCCTAATTTTGGTGCCTTGAGCCCTAAAATAATGTGATGTGTGGCGGTGTTCACAGGGGTCCCAGGATGAGGGAAGGGATGAGGATCTGACTCCATGTTTCAGAAGGCTGATTGATTATTTTATGGTATATATTATATTAAAATTGTACTAAAAGAATAGAAGAAAGGATTTCATCAGAAGGTTAGCTTAGAATAGAAAAGGAATGGAATGATAACAAAGGTTTGTGGCTCGGACAGAGAGCCAGCTGACTGTGATTGTCCATTAATTAGAAACAACCACATGAGCCCAATCCCAGATGCACCTGTTGCATTCCACAGCAGCAGATAACCATTGTTTACATTTTGTTACTGAAGCCTCTCAGCTTCTCAGGAGGAAAAATGCTAAGGAAAGGATTTTTCATAAAATATCATGGCTACAGTGATGCTGTAGGATTTTGTGTCAGTTGAGGGGCAGTGAGTGCTGGGCTCTTTGCAGAGCTCTGACAAATCCCCTCCTGGCACTCTGGAATTGTCACCAAACAGGTGAAATCCCTGCAGACATCCTGGAGCTTGCTGGGAAAGATTCCAGAGCTCTGCTGGAGATGCCACGGAGCTCCTGCATCCTCAGAGAGCAGCAACAATGAGCTGGGTTTTGTGCTGCTCCAGCAGGAGAGATGGTGGGAAAAGAATGTGAATTAATCATGAACACTCCATTTTGCTAATGTGCTTGGTGATGGGGGAGAGAGACAGACTGAGTGTTTCCTTTTGCTCTTTTCCTTTTTGGGTTGTTTGACTTCATTAGGAGTTGGATTTTGCTGTTTGTTCTCACTCTGGGGAGCAGGCAGCACTAACATGTCACGCCGTGGTGACGGATATGTTCTCCTAAGCCTCTTCTCCAGTGTTTATTGTGCAGCACAGTTGGCACCACTACCTGTTGAAATTGGCTAAAACCATGATTTCTACCAGAAAAAGGCACTTGGGCTCTGATTTCTGCTGGGTTTGACTCTGGCTTTTTCTATTCCCTGATTTTCAGATCATCTTTCTGCATTCCCTCTCCTCTGGCAGTGCTGTCCTTTTTCTCAGCCTGGTGCTTGTAGGTTGTCTGAGAAATCCTCCCAGGGTTTGCTACCCAGCGTGGGGTGAGCTCTGCATGGAATCCTGCTGGTAAAAGTGATGGGCTGCAGCTCTTGCTGGGCTCCTTTCAGAGCAGCTGGGGTGCTCAGGGTCACAGGTCCTCACCCCCTGACTCTTTGCAGATTCCCTTTGTGAGCTCCCTTTGCCTTTTCCATGTCCTTTTTTCCTGGAGTTCAGCCTTCCTGCCACTTCCCTTCCCCTGGCTGCTTTGTCTTCTCCCCAAGCTCTGCTCTAAATCACGTTGTGTTTTTGGATTCCACACCTCCAAGGCTGTGACCTTTCCAGTGAACTTGGAGAATGGGTTTTTCTGGGGCTGGGAGTCTCTCAGGGTCACAACTGCTGCCTCTGATCGTGGGGCACATCAAAGTCAACTGTCCTCATTTTGGGCATTTGGATTTGGAGCCAAAAAAAGAAACGTGGCAGCACCTTTGGGAATTTATGGCTCCCAACCCCTGCGTTCTTTCAGGTCCCTCATACAAAAGTGCCAACTGCTGCGGATGAGCTCTTTTATCCCTCCATTGCCCAAACTCCTGGCTCAGCACAAAAATTAATCAGGGGTGTTGTGGGTGTAGAGGCCAGCCCCCAAAGAGATTCCCACCGTGCCAGAGATCCCAATCTCCATCTCTGCCCTTCCCTTTGTGCCCCAAGACCTCTGAGAGCCAGGACATTCCAAGAGAAGCTCATCTGAGCACTGCCTTCCTGTTCTCAGGCTGGCAGAGAAGTCCTTGGCTCCATCTGTGCAATTCCAGGGAATTCCTGCAGCATCCCAAGGCCAAGGAAAAGTTCCCAGCAGAGCCCTGGAGCAGCACGTGGAGCTGGTGATGACCCCATGTGATTGATGAGTTCCCATGTGGCCCTTGGTGCCTTCAGAGCAATCCTGCTGCCACAGGAACCACATCCAGAAACTCCTCTGGAATGCAGTCACAGAGGGACAGTCCTCTTAGATCAGAGTCCAACCACTCCCCAGCACTGCCACCACTGACCTGTGTCCCCAGGTGCCACATCCACACGGCTCCAGGGATGAGGACTCCCCCAGTGCCCTGCTCAGGTGTCTCTTTTGGGAAAAAATTCCTAATATCCAACTTAAACTTCCCCTGGCATTAAGTTGAGGCTGTTTCCTCTTCCTGTCCCTTGTTCCCTGGGAGCAGAGCCTGTCCCTCACATTCCTCACTGCTCTTCCAACTTCACCAAGATTTGGGGGACAGATTCACCTTTGAGCCTGTTATTGGTTTCTGAGCCCAGGGAAGGATGGGTGTGCTCACAACACCTCAGAAATCAAATTCCACTCTCTTGTTTACTTGTCTATGGATATTGCCTGGAAATTACCTCAATTTATTTGCAACTAGTTGAGCATCTTGTGATTCATAGGTGTCTTCCCAGTAGTACTGCAGTAGATGGTTACTCACATCTAGCAAAGCCTCCAAATTTTATTTTCAAGCTGCAGGCTGTGAAGTGGGATTGACAGTTGCTGAAATTTATGGCATTTGTAGTCGTAAAAGAAAATGTATTTGAAGTAGCACCCAACTGTGTTTGGATTATAGGTTATACACCCAGAGCACTGCTGACATTTCTGCTCTACCCCAAATGGGGAGGGATGAGGAGAATTCACCATTTAAAGGTTTGGGTCTAAAAGAAGGGGTCTAGAAGTTGGCAAAATCTGCTCTTAAAATTCTCTCACCTCATTTAGGAAAATGGGGTGATTTAAAATGCCATCCTGAGATTGACATGAAAATTTGAAGCCTGTATCAGCGACTGTTATGTAAATGGTTCTTGAAAAGTCTCTGGATCATTTACTCAGAGGTGTATTTAAAGGAGGAAATGACTTATTCATACATTGTTTCATGAACTCATACTGTGATTTTTTTTTTTAAATTTTTTTTCTCCAAGTTACTTGAAAGGAAGCTCAGAGGATTATGAGAGTGTGGAGAGCCACGTGATAAACAAGGGCAGTGGAGTGGGTATGGAGGTGACAGGAAAACAAAGCCTGGCAATAAATACTGAACAAACAACTGAGACAACAAAAACAAGCTGAATTAAATTGCTGAGCTGAGGCTTGACTCGAGATCTTTTCCCTGGGAATGTCAGAAATCCTTTCAGGACTTTGACTTGCAAACAAATGAAGGTTTCCAGGGAGGATGCTCTGATAATATCCACCTGTCTGAGGCATCGCTCGGGGCTTCACTCTTGCTTAGGAAAGATTCTGGTCTTTTTATAGGATATTGTGTGCTTTTATGATTAAAAAATCATAAAAGATTTTTTTTTATGAGGACCAGGCTGAGAAAGGATCATTTTTTAATCTAGAAGGGCTTTAGGAAGGACCAGCCTGGGCAGCTGGGAGTCACTGGGATGCTGCAGTCCTGGGACCCATCTGATTACCTGGGGAATGAGCAAGGAGGGACCAATACCAAGATCCTTCCCATAAGAACCCTGCTGACCCCACAATAATGTATTTGTGATTTGATTTATTCTTTCTAGAAATCTTTTTTAATATGTCTTGATTGCTTCTGATTTAATTAATCCCTTTCCAGCTCTTCTTTATCTGGGCTGTTCTGTTTATCCAGCAGCTCACGCAGCCACAGGGTTATTGTAGCTCGGAGGAGCTGTATATGTTTTGTACCTTTGATTAGCAGGGTTTCTGTTCATTTTTTAATACTTCCTTGATTCCCATATGGTTCAGGTCTGTGGGAAACATCAAAACATCTCATTTAAAAGTAACTTGGTAGAGAAATACTCATAAAGAAAACCCAGTTTGCTGTAATTGCCCCGTTTGTGTATCAGGTTCATGTTGGAAGCTGTGTCCATAGCAGAAAGGCACCATGGAATATGTTGGATTAGCTATTTCTGCTTCTCTGAAACTGTAATTGAAGTATTAAACTTGCCATGGGCTTTTCTTTAGGCTCAGATTAATTTCTGAGTTGACAGATACAAGCACTGTCCCTAGTTTTATATTTTGCTTTAACTTTAAATACACTTTTATTCTTTGTTCTTAAATTATTTTACTGCTTATTAAGCATTGCATATGAGTTTGACTGGATGGAAAATATAGTCTGGAAAAGGCTAAATCTTGTCTGCAATGAAAATATATCTTTATATCTTTATGATGGAGCAAATGCCCAGAGGGAATAGATTTAATTCAGCAAGGAGGATTTTTCAAAAGCTTTTGTCTTCTGCCCTCTCACAGACAAATTCTGGCAGAAGGAGAGGGCTCTGCAGCTCAGTACAATCAATAACTTGACTGCCTTTCCTCAGGCTCCTTCAGGCTGAGGTTTAATTTGGTGTCTTTCTGGAAGCTGTCAGGATGACAGAATCATTGGGGTTAGAAAAGACCCCCAAGATCACCAAGTCCAACCTTTGGCTGATGCCCTCCCATGCCTGACCATGATTTCAGAGAAGAATTTTTTCCTGGTATCCAATGTAAATCTCCTGGCACAGCTTGAGAGGAGACCTTGGTCTGGAAGGAGCCAGAGTTTCCATCAAGGGTGGGTTTGGCTTTGTGTGGGCTGGGGAAAATCAGTTTATTCTGGGACCCTCAGGGAGAGCCCGACTCCTCCAACTTTAAAAATTATTGCATTTCAGAGAGGCCTGGGTGTTGCTGTTGTGATATTCTCAGTTTTATTTGAGTTTTACCTGGCAGTGAGAGTTTCCCAGGATGTCAGGGTGACTCTGGAATGCTGATACCTCGTGGATGCAGACTGGGATGAAACCACTGCTGGCTACAGCTGCTGCTGCTGTCAGGATAGAGAATAACTCTGATAAATTCAATGGGGGGCTCCTACTCTTGCATTTTTATTTGATCTTGGAATGCCTAACTCCAGTTTGGATGTAGGGCTGCAGAAACCTTCATGGTTTTGCCACTGACATTCATTAATGGCTTTGAATCAATAAACCAGAGTTGGTGTGTTTGCCACAGCCATGGAAGGAGAATTATGGCTCAGCTCTCCTTGGCTTAATTTCTCTGTGTTCAGCTGGCTCTGGACTTGAAGACAAAGGGGAATATTCAGGGTCATGAAAGTGAAAAGGTATCAGAGATTTGCTCCCATTTATCCTTGCCAGTTGTACAGAGCAGACACTTTTGGGCTGAAAACTCCTCTGTGCAATGCAATGATTGATTGTGTTATATTTGGAGTTATTTTTCATCAAATGTAACTCAGGAGCTGGATGCCGAACCATGGAAGCCTGTTTGCTCTGTGGCCCTTTTCTGGGGCTGGTTCAGAAATGTCCTTGGAGGAATCCTGTTGTTCTTTGCCTCCCTCAGAGCTGTCTCCAGTGAGCTGTGCAGGAAAGGGTGCCCTGAGCCTCTGTGGTTGGACTTCAACAAAGATTTACTCAGAGCAGACACTATGATTGGATTTTGTGGTATTCTGTGCATGTGCCAAACAAGAGAAATCTCTTGTTTGAAAAATCAGTTTGTGGCAGCAGGAAGAACTTAGTCATGGAACCTCAAGAGTTGCAGGAGGCAGGAGAATGGTGCATGGGGAAATTAGGCTTAAATCAAGGCATTGTGGTTAAGATTTAATCCTTGTTTTTCAGCAGAGAAAAAATGTGTAACTCAAACACCGAAGAGAGTACAGTTATAAATCTGAATAATAAATCAGGCCTGTGTTTAGGCAAAGACATTGCTTGTGTCCCTCTTGAAATATAGATCTGTGGTATTCCTTATTCAAGTTAGGAAATAGAACTTCAGGACAGTAAAAACAAAATTCTTTGCTTGGCTTCACAAGGTAATAACTCACCCAGTCCATCTCCATGTGATGCACACATGTTAGAGAGAGATAAATCAAGTGATGATAAGAGTTATTAATTGTCCACATAAAAGAGCTCGGGCCTGACCTCACGCTGCTGGAAGGGATGATCAAACCAGAGTGGAGTTTGCAGAGAAGGAGGCAAGAAAAAACCCTTTTCTTGTGTCTTCCCAGATGTGTTTTGCCCTTCTCTCTCCTGCCATCAGCTGTTTGTCTTTATGCATGGTGTGAGAAAAGCTTTCAAGTGGGAAAAGTGGAATTAAACCTATTCCTTGTTTTGCTGTGTTTAGAGCCTTCAAACCCTGCTAAAAGCCCATCTTACCTTTCCTCTGTGACCATGGATCAAAGCCTCTTTTATTCAGTGCCCCCAAACAGCTGATTTGCTCTGGCTTCTTTTTATTTGCTGTGTGGGAATATATTTTAGGGTTGAGATGTGGCAGTGAAACAGATGCTGATCTGCACTCTGTGCTTCTTGCTCTGTATATTAAGGTAAAAAAGCCATAGGTGTGCCTTGAACCTTCCAATCTCACAGATCTGGGTTTTCTTTCTGTTTTATTGGACTGTGCCACTGATTTGCTGCTTATTTTTATTTGCTGTTTAGAAAGTGAAAATACCTAAGTGAATGCAATATTAACTCAACAAATTCTGATAGGCAGCTTAATAAACAGTAAAATAATAAACCTAAAGTTTTCAGTGCCACCATTGCTCTGAAGTCTGCTGGAATTTGAAATTGCATCTGAAATGCTGAACACTTTAAAGGCAAAACAAGCTGTGTGCTTTATTCTGAGTTTTTTTGTGTACAGGAGCCCCAAGCTCTCCCTGCTCTGAAGAGCCCTTTGTGCATACAATCACGTCTTTTAGGTTTTTAGATATTCAAAATACCTTCTGTGCAGAAGCAGCAGAGATCAGGGCCTAATGGGACAAGAAGCAGAAGAAAGAGCTCATTGTCAGGAGGTAATAACTCCTTGTCATTCTCCGTGGGAGGCTGGTGGAGGTTAAAAAAATTGGGAAAGAGTGTTGCTAAGCACTTGCCATATCATGTCTTGGTTAACCAGGATAGCCTGGTTTTAAGATCTCCTTTCCAGTAAGGTTTAAGTAATTGTCCTGCAGCCTTTTGCTGGAAAGTGAAGCTGAATTTACTTAGTCAATCTTCTGAGGTAAATAAACATAGCTAAGTATTAAAAGTACAACATTGTCTGACCTCTCTGAGACCCTTCTGGAATATTTTGTCTCCACATTAAGATTGTCCCAGTAGTATTTCATATTTGTCAGGCCATGTTGCTTTTTGATCCTCTGCTGTAATGTGGTTCCTGAGCCCCCATTTTTCTGGAAATGCCCATTTTTCTGCAAATTACCCATATGGGGACGTGAGAGGGGACATTTTGAAATGCCCACTTTTCTGCAAATTACCCATGTGGGAACGTGAGAAGGGGCACTTCGAGGTGGCAGCATGGCCATTCCTCATCAATTCACCACTCACTATTTGGAATCCTCCCTCACCTCCATCCTGGCAGCATGGAAATTCATTTCCCAACTCCAAACCCCTTCAGAATCCCCTCCTGCAACTCAAGTCCCTCCAAAGGCAGGAAGGCTCTTTGACATTTGTTAGTTGGCTGATCTGTTTGAGAAATCTTACATAAACTCCAGCAGGGGAGCTGCCAATTCCTGCACGTTGGAGGAGAAATGCTGCCTTATTTGGAGAGGTTTGCTCCTACTCGGGGCCACAATAGTGGTTTCCAAACTCCTCTGGTATTTGATGACTGTGGCATAACTTTGGAGGGCTTTGTGTGCTTTGTGTGCCTCCTTTCAGCTCTTCTGGGTGGCAGTCAGGGACAGTCCTTGTCCCTGCTGCCTGGGGAGGGGAGTGAAGGGAGGGATGGGCTTGTTCTAGCCCAAAAACAACCTACAGAAAAGCCCACAATGAAACTGCCTCCTTCATCCTCCTTTTAACCTGGATTTTTGTTGTTGTTGTTTTGTTTTGCTGAGGAATAGAAAACAGGAATATGAGGATTTGTCTGAATTTCTGGCAGACTTTGGGAAGGGCCCTGACCTTCCCCATGGGCAGCAGCAGCCGGGGCTGAGCCCTTGGGGTGATCCTGCTTGGTGTGATGCTTGTGGTCCCTTGGGAAAAGGATCCCTGTCCAGGGGAGGGAGAAAAGGAGGCTCAGGGGGGCCCTTGTGGCTCTGCACAATTCCCTGACAGGAGGGGACAGCCAGGGAATTGGGCTGTGCTCCAGGGAACAGGGGCAGGAAGAGAGAGAAAGGCCTCGGGCTGAGTGTTAGGAGCAATTTCTTCCCAAAGGGATCATCTACTCAGGGCAGTGGTGGAGTTCTCATTTCTGGAAGGATTTAAAAGCTGTGTGGATGTGGATTTAAAGCTGGTTTAAAGATCTTTTCCATTTGAATCCATGATTCCATGGCCACCAGGATCAACAGCGGCGTGAGGCCACACTTTGGGGATGGAGCTGAGGCCTCTTCCATGGTGACTTCCACCAGTGGATCAAAGTGCAGAAATGTCTGTAATGAATCATTTCTGTGGTCTGGGGTGGTGCTGCCAATGCTGTAATGTTGGGGTTTCAGAAACACATTGGAAAAGAAAGGCTGAAAAATCCCTTTCCCTGACCTCTGTATGAATTCAGTCACCCCCTGCACGATTCTTTCCTCACTTCACCCATTTTTTTCCTCCTTTTATTCCACAGACAGTTTGTTTAGGAATGTGTGTTACTTTGTGTTACTGTTTCTCTGGAATTTATTTGTTGCCATCTCCAGAGTTGGTTTTACATGTTTAATTTTATTATGTTCATGAGGCAACGTTGGCAGGAACGGCGCTATAAAAAGCGTTCATTTCATGGAGTGGTACAAACATGTTTTCAGCTGAATTGATGACACTGAATATAAAGCACTTCTCATTTGCTCTTCCCCTTAAGGTTTGTTTAATGAACTAAAGTTTTTCTTATTACTTAGAGGTGCAGTTCTTTCTACCCATCCAGAAAGAACACAAAACATAATGGGCATTTCTGGCTGCCATCTCTTGATGGAAATAACCTGCTTAAGGAACATTTCTCTGTGAATCTTAGGGTGTTATGGGAATTCCTCCACTCTCTTCTTTTTTCTTACTGCTCCTCCCTGAACCCTGAACTCTTTCTTGTGAATAAAAATGACTCTAAATGAGGAGATCTGTATTAAGAAGCCAGTTGGGAAGGGAATTTGGATGCAGATTTGTGTTTACACTCAGAGAATTTGTTTGAGGTAATTTTAGGGATTGAGACCACCCTTTCAGGTTGCATCCACACTGCCTGTGGAGAGCCATGATTTATTGAATTTACATGAGATATCTCTCCCTGGCAGTGGGGTAATATTAATTAAAGTGCTCATTACAGTTTATGATCTGATACTGTGCAGGAGGCACTTCCTTAGGGGATTAATAAGGGCTGGGATGGAAACACCTGTGTTTCCAATGCTGCTTTCCATACATTGGTGTCTAGAGGCTCAGAGTGGCCCTGTCTCCATCCAGGACTCATCTTAATCCTTAATTAATTTGCTGGTGGGGCTGTCCAGGTGTGCCAGGTCATGTGGGGAGCTGGGAAGGGGAAGAGGGGGGAAAGCAGAGCCTGAAGTGAGATAATCTCTGCTGCTCTCCCAGGGACAGGTGTGGACGTGCAGTTAATGCCTCAGCAAGGGCTTGATCTCCTGCCCTCCACTCCAGCTGACCTAGAATTTAGTGTAAATATTAAAAGGAGTTAGAACGAGCTGTTGCATAAATGGCTGTGCCTTAGATCCTCTCTCTTGTAACTCCTCATCCTCCGGCGTAGCTCCTTTTCCCACCACTTATTTGCTGGGACAATTTGGGCAAAAATCAATCGTTTATCCAAATTCCCCCACACCTGAAGTGTAAAATAAAGTCACCAGCCTCAGGGTGCCATGGGACACCCATGATGGGCACTGCAAGGAGGAGATGCCACACGCCTGGCTGAGCATCTGATAGACACAGGAGACTTGGAAGAGAAAAGTTTTGGAGCCTCTGACTTCTCAAAGCCTGTCAGAAAAATCATTTTTCCCCCAATTTCAGTCAATTGCTGCCTGACAATTGAGAAGCAGGGATTCAGGGAGTTCACCCACGCCTGGTGCCTGATCCCCAGGGCTCTGCAGCCCTTTCCTTGGAATAAAAAGGAGAAGTACACATATGAGGCACCAACTGGAGTTTGTTAAACATGGAGCATATGTGTTATTTAGATTTGGAATGTGGTGAGCTTATGAAGCTATTCTTGGGAAAGAAGACAAATAAATTGCTGGTACATCAAAATAATTTGTAACAAATAGATTCGTGGAAAGCTTCCTGGAAATGGGGCACGAGGCACATGACAGAGCCCTGGAATTCAGCTTCCAGCTGGAGCCTCTCCATCCTGCAGTGATGGAGTTTGAGGAATGTGGTTAAACACGGGCCATGCCAATGGTTGGTAAAAGGTTTTAATTTATTTTTGATGGACTTTGCAGCCTCCTGAGTGTGACTTTCAGTTCTCACCAGCTTTATTGAGTCTGAACTCAGAATTGCTCTGTGAGGAGTGAATTCCAGATTATTCAGTATAAACCCAGAATCCCATTGAAGTGTTGTGGTCTAGGCTTGCCTGTCTGTGTGATTATTAAAACTGATGGTAGAACTCAGAATGCAACATGAATTCAATTTTTTTATTGTACAAGAGGGGGGCAAAAAAGATGCCAAAGGCTGCCCCCAACCCAAATATTGTACAGTGCATATCAAATGAGATCTGAACATCAGTGATTACATTTTTAGTAGGATGAGTGTTCTGACTGAAATGCAGCAATCTGTCACTTGGCCTTTCTGTGACATTCAGTGCATTGAAATTACCAGGCAAAGATTGCTTTTTGACATGCTAAATTAACTGAGTTGGAAATTGGAGCTTTATCATGGCTGCTAATTGTTACAGGGAGAGGGAAGGGTTGTTTGTCTTTTATAGTCTGAGCAGGCTATTCAGACAGCAGTTAATAAATAAATGAATAAAACAAAGATATTCTGCAAAAGGGTCATTTCTGGAAGGGGTAGAATTGGTTAAGAGAAACCACTTTTAATCTGAGCAGTGGCAGTGCTGAACACTTTCCCTTCAATTCCAACCTAACCAGAATTAGGGTTTATTGTAAGGAGATGGAAGATCTGTCAAGTCCATTAATAGGTGAAGAAAAATTGATTTAAAAGAATGTTTTAGACATTTGAAAGTTTTGGTTCAGCATGAATGAGGGTGTTTCACTCCTAAGTTTTTTTTTCTCTTGGTGTTGTTTCTTCAGATATGTAAAAATCCAACTTAACCTAATGTTAAATGATTATGCTTCATATGCTTTGCAAAATCTGCTGCAATAGCAGCCCTTATGTTTTACTAAAAATTGAATAATGCTTTGTGTAATTATGTGGTTTTTTTAAAGCATGGGCTATATTTTGTTTGCTTTATACTGATTTTATCAAATGTAATTTCTGTTTCTGAGAGATAAATGATAAATCTGTGTAAATTGTGGCAGGTGATGGTACCAGGACCCTCTCTGTAAAGTTGAGATGTTTCAGGTCTGAAATTGTATTTACTCAGACAGTCATTATCTACAAATGTCAACAAACCTATTTATTTTCAGCTCCCAGACAAACAGGAGCTCTGGATAGATGTGTAAATGAAATTTCTGAGAGCTTTTAATTGGTATTTCAATATCTACATCAGTGACTTTGTCATGAGGGACAGATTTCACTGATATTTATCAATTATCTGAGAGGTCTCCAGCCTTGGCTTCCCATTCCTAGCTGTGAGATGTGAATTCCTGGGCCTTATGCTAAGCAAATACTTAGAGAAATACTTGGCTGGTGTGTTGGGAGAGTAATAGAATCAGAAATTTTTAAAATCCCAGACTGGTTTGGGTTGAAGGGGACCTTAAAGCTCATCCCATTCCACCCTGCCATGGGCAGGGACACCTTCCACTGTCCCAGGCTGCTCCAAGCCCTGTCCAGCCTGGCCTGGGACTGTTCCAGAGATGTGGGGAAATTAAGAAAGGATGAAATCAAGAAAAGATCCCTGTCCATGATGGCTGTTAGTCCTACTTTTGCTGTCCCTCTGGGAAGGAGCTCCAGGTGCTGATGGCAGTTTGATGTTGTGCTGGTGTTCAAAGTGTTAGCGTTCAAAAACACATAACTACGTAGCAATTATATGTGGTGCTTTTTATTTAAGAGCTCTGGGAATTGGGGTGTTACCAAAATCTGATTCCAACCATACATTCGAGGTGAAGGTGTTTTATACTCTATCGTTATATAACTTTCATGTTAATTATTAAACTCATATTGTTCTATTGTATACACAGATTTCAGCTAAACATAGCCCCCGTTAAATTTCCAACATAGTTTCTCATGATTCTTATGGTTATATAATAATTATACTTAATTACTAAACAATCATCATGTCTAACAATTATATCATTTATCATACTGCTTACGCAGGTGCAGTGATCTGAGAAAACACAAAACCTGGCATTTCAGAGTTGTACCTTTAACATTTTCAGGGCTCCACTATCAAAAGGGTCCCAGGATGAGGGAAGAGATGAGAATCTTGACTCCATGTTTCAGAAGGCTGACTGATTATTTTGTGATATGTATTATATTAAAAGAAAATGCTATATTAAAACTATACTAAAGGAATAGAAGAAAGGTTTTCTTCAGAAGGCTTGCAAGGAATAGAAAGGAAAATGGAATGATAATAAAATCTTGTGGCTGATCAGAGAGTCCAAGCCAGCTGACTGTGATTGGCCATTAATTAAAAACACCCACATGAGACCAATCACAGATGCACCTGTTGCATTCCACAGCAGCAGATAATCATTAGTTACATTTCATTTCTGAGGCCTCTCAGCTTCTCAGGAGAAAAAATCCTAGCAAAAGGATTTTTCATAAAGTATGTCCGTGACATGATGTCACTTGATGGGATTTTGATTTCTGAAGTGTTGCCAGTCCTGCTGCCCATCTTCCCTCTGGTCCTGAATTAAGGCAGTGGGATGGCCAAAGGGAGGGAAAGCACAGCCTGTGATTTGTGTGCACACCACCCAGGCCTGTGTAAATCTGCCCAGTCCCCTGTTTCATCCAAGGAAATGACTCCTAGCCAGGATGGAGCCACGGGAGTTCAGTGGGATGGTGGGAGCAGCATCCCTTCCCAGTTCCTGTGGTCAGGGATGGGCAGTGTGGGGACAGCTCCCTGCAGAGCTCCTGGGGCATTGAGAGTCTGGCAAGGGTTGGAGGGCTTGATGTGATGCTGAGGTGCTTAATAACCATTAATCTAGAAAAATGGGAAGTAGAATTTTTAGGAAACCATGAGGATGTTTCTTTCTCGAGTCGTTAGTTTTTCCAAATCATATTTGGGGAGAAAAGGTGTCACAGACATATATTCATTAAAAATCCTTCCTTAGGATTTTTTCCTTCTGAGAAGCTGAGAGGCCTCAGAAACAAAACGTAAACATTGATTATCTGCTGCTGTGGAATGCAACAGGTGGTTGCATTCTGTGATTGGCCATTAATTCCAAACATCCACATGATTGGTTTCATGTGGATGTTTGGAATTAATGGCCAATCACAGAGCTGGCTCTCTCTGTCCCAGTCACAGACCTTTGTTGATTCTTTTCCTTTCTACTCTTAGCTTAGCCAGCCTTCTGAGATGGAACCTTTTCTTCTATTCTTTTAGTGTAATTCCAGTGTAATATATATATTAAAATAATAAATCAAGCCTTCTGAAACATGGAGTCAAATCTATGTCTGTTCCCTCTTCCTCAGACCCTTTGACCACCATCACAAAAAGGAGCACGAGGCCCTGAGGGCTTTGATCCAACCACTGCAATCCAATGTGTGTGTGAGGAGGAAATGTGCATGGCTGATCCAAGGAAGGCTTTACCTTCCATTCTTTCCTGGGCATGCAGTGCTGCCTTCACAAGGTGTTAAATTCATATTAACACCTGAATGTCTGCAGACATCCTAAATGTCTGAAGGAATCCTTGGTTTCCCTGGGTTCTGGCACGGGTATGGAGCTCCCATTACCAAGTCTGCTCCCTGTGGGTGAGGGAACCCAGAAATTGGAGATGTCCCATCCCTGGAAGTGTCCAAGGGCCAAGCTTGGGCAGAGCTTGGAGCAACCTGGGATAGTGGAAGGGTGAGGGAAGGGGAAGGGAACAAGGTGGGCTTTGAGGTCTCTTCCAATCCCAGCCATTCTAGGATTCTGTGATTATTATGCATCAGTAAATAAGTGAAATGAAAGAAATATTGTTTATTAATTAGAAACATTAATGGTGTTGATGCCTTGTTAAGGATGACCTAGAACAGAGACTAGACAGAGTTCCAGAGTAAAGCAGAGATCTATTCAAAGGATCTCCTGCATGGATCCACCTTGGGCAGCACCAGAGCCCAGCCAGGGCTGCACCCAAGATGAACCCAAATGGCCCCAAAATGCACGAGCGCTGCCGGGGTCTGTCCCTGGGATCAGTTCTGCTCCATTTGCATCTTGCAGTTCATTGTCCCAGCCCAGCTTTAGCCCAGGCACTCCCACCCTGCTTGTTTTTCTCTCTCCAGCCCACGGGGTTTGTGCTCTTGGGCTGAGATTTGGATCATTTGTCCTTGGTGCCCAGCTGGAGCAGGAATTGTTTTGTCTCCCTGCTCTGTGCACAGAGCTCAGCAACGCTGAATGTGAAGCTCAGAGCTGCACACCAAAGCAGAACAGAGCCTGAACTACATAAAAGATAAACCCTGAGGCATCAGTGTGACATGGGTGGCTCAATGCAGGGAGCCAAGAATTGAAGAGCAGAGCAGTCATGTGAAGAGTGAAGCAGAAGAGCAGAGGGATTGCAGCTCTTCTAATTCCACACAGAGTTAGTTAATACAAGCCAAGAGATAAAATGAGACCCCTTGTGAGGAGGATGCACAAGGCTCTCCCATTTCCTGGCAATTATTGATTAGGAGACCCTGGTTCATCTCCCGTTCCACCGCCTGTGCTGGCACGCATGGATTGGAGTCAGAGCATGGGAGCCCGGTGCGGGGGGAGGCTGAGTCTCAGAAGTTTTGTCTTGAAGATTTGGATCATGTGGCCTTGTAAAAGAAGTGAGAGACTGGGGACAGGTGTGTAATGATGTTCCCTAATGATTTTGGCTTGCGGTGCGAAGACACCTTCTGAAAGTAATTGTTATAATTAGAGTTTGCAAAACATTAGAAGTGATACAAAAGTGCTGTGGAGGGATGTGAGGTAGGAGAAGCAGTCTTGTATTTTAGCATTTCAGGAAGACTCTTGATAAATTATGAACTTAGCTATTGATAATTTTTAAATTTGCTCAGTAAAACCTGCCCGAGGGGAGCCAGGAATCAGTGCCTGAAGGGGCTCCAAGGGACTGCAGAGGGACTTTGGACAATGAATGAATTCAAAATGACACAGAGTGGGTTAAGTGGGATATTGGGAAGGAATTCTTCCCTGTGAGGGTGGGCAGGCCCTGGCACAGGGTGCCCAGAGCAGCTGTGGCTGCCCCTGGATGCCTGGAAGTGCCCAAATCCAGGCTGGATGGGGCTTGGAGCACCCTGGGACAGTGAAATTTGTCAGGAGTGGAAATGAATGATCCTTAAGGTCCCTTCCAACCCAAACCATTCTATGATTCTGTGGCATCTTCCAATTCAAGAATTCCTCTTGAATTCTTTCCTGGGCCTTGTCTTGCCCAGCCATGGGGCTCTGACACTTGGGAAGGTGCAGGCTCTGTACCCCATTGCGTCCAGCAGGATTGTGAGGGCTGAGTGCTGCTGGCAACCCTTGACTTGATGACTTTCTGCCAAACCTTCAACCATCTTCAACTTCGTGACTTTCTGCCAACCCTTCAGCCGTCTCTGTGGTGGTGGATGAGCATTCAGCAGTTGATTGTGGGGTTTTCTGCCATGCAAGAGGCACAGGGTTGCAGGAAATGTTGTTTTGCAGGAAATTGTGGCTTGGGTTGTGAATTGAATGTTTTCCATCAGGAAGGAGTGGATTTAGGGCTGTGGGAAGCCCATCCAGCTCCCTTCACTGCTGATGGAGTTTTAGGCTGTGATTACAATTCCCTTTTCCATGGGAACCCTGGGTCATGTTCAGTGCACATGCCAGCAGCAGGGAGGGGAGGATCACGATGCCAAGCCAAGCTCAATTTGACTCATTTAAGTTGTGATTTAAATATTGTAAACGTTTCTGTGTGGTGGAAAACCACCTTGGCTGCTTTAGCCCCTGCTTGGTAATGAATTATGTCAGAATAGGTTGGTGGGAGATGTTTGGGCTGTGTGCTTAAACCCTTTTGTGTGGATATTTCAAAATACTCACTGGGGGACAGCAACATAATTTATGGGGAAAAATATAAAAGTTTTATGCCTGTGATAGTTGCAGGCTCAGTTTTGCCTGTGAATTGGATTGATATTATTATGAGCTTATCTTGATTTTCAGACAGATAGAATGCACCTCACTGTTTTAACTCTAAACTTTTTCTCTGTTCAAATATAAACGAGAATAGTATAAATAAAGTCCTTTTTTTTTGTCCCCAGTTGAGGATTTCCTTTCTCCCAGCTCTCCCATGGCTTGGCTGGGATGATTTGGGTTTTGTGATGGACCGGGGGTTCTGGTTTTTGGCATCCCCCTGGAGCTGCAGGCTCGTTCCTGCTTTGTTTTGTCGCCCCTAAATGTGGGAATTTCTGAGGGCAGGGCTCCCTCGCGTGGTGGCACCACACAAACTTCAGCTGCTTCCTCTGCAAGCAAAACCCAAAATTCCCCTTTTTTCTCCCAAAACCAGCAGTTTTCACACAGTTGTGTAGGGACCTTTCCAGTGCTGGAGAGACTGAGAAAAGAGAGAACATTGCTGAGCTCTTCTATTCTCTCCAACCCAAACCATTGTGGGAATCTAATCCCAAAAAATCACAAGATTTCTAATATGCAGAATTCTAGAGAACTTCAAGCTAAGCAATAGTAAGTGTTCAAAGATTTTTTTTTGTGAATTTAAACTATTCCCAAGGCTCCAAATAATTTTTTGACCTAAACTTGTAGGACACAGACAGCAGGTTATTAATATGGTGTTGTAGGAAAATCAGTGTTCCTAATGGAAATCAGTGTGCTCAGAATAGGACAAAATTTGGCAATCAGCTGCTGCTGCTTCCTGAATATTAATTAAATTACAGCAGTATATATAGTGTGTCTATAAGTAATATATAGACACACTATATATGAACTGATGATATGTTAAATACGTAAAAGTAAAATATATTTTTTGTATTTATAATACTTTTATATAGTAATTTATTTGAATTATATATAAATATCTATATATAGATATCTATATAGATACCGATATATAAAATATTTTTATATACCTATATAAATATGTATTAAATGTATTTTCAGTATTTTCTGTTTAGATTGAAAATTTGGCCATGGTTATCCCTGTGCACTTTCATGATGTGGAACCTGGGTCTACTCAGTGTCCATTGCATGAGATACTTCCAGTTTTTGTAGTGGAAATTTTTTCCTTAAAATTCAGCTGGTGAGCTCTTCTCTCTTCTGCAGTCAGTGGGAATTAACCCTGTCTTTAAAAACTGAATTTTCACGGAGTTTAACCTAGATGAGACACAAAAGGAAGAAGGAATTTTCATCCTCCTCTCACTGTTTCAGTGTCATGAAGGGGTGAGACTGTTTCTTTTCAGATTTCATAGCCAAAACTTGTATCATCAAATATATTTTTAATTGTAGTTACTTGCTTCTTTCGGGAAATTACTGTTTCCTCTCTCCTAGTTTCACAATATTTAAAATGAGATTTGCCTAAGAAGGCATTGGGCTTGGGAGCATTTTATTAAGATTTTCTATTTTTATTTTTAATTCAGTAACAGGTACTTCACTGACAGATTAAAAGCCCCTTTCTCTCTATGAACATTTTATTAATTACTCAGCTGTAGGTACTCAACCCCCCTCCTCCTCCTGAGCTGGTCCTTTTGGGGTGTGGGGTGCCAAGCATCCTCTTCCTCATGTTTAGAATGCCACAATGGTTTGGGTTGGAAGGGACCTTAAAGCTCATCTCACTCCAACCCCTGCCATGGGCAGGGACACCTCCCACTAGGCCAGGCTGTCACAAAAGCCAAATTCCCAAAATAAAATAAAATGGCCAAGTCAGACCTGCTCTTTGAGACAATGACTGTGGCAAACCAGGCTTTCCACACATAGCTAAGCTGCTTTTTGTTGGTTTGCAGGTAAATACACAATACTGGAATTATTTTCCATATTCTTTTCTGCCAAGAATAATTCAGGGAGGAATCTGAGCTTCTAACACTGAGCTCAGGACTCGTTTTTTTCCTCTTTCCACTTGCCATGGGAGCGTGGAGAGGCTGCAGAGATGGGTCCCAGCACCCTCCAAGTGTCTCCATGGAGCATCTGTGCCACAGTGCCCAAGGCCAGGGATCACTCCAGAGACAGATGCCTTTGGAGGCACAGACGTATGTGTTTCTGCTTTGTAAAAAAAAATAATAAATTAAACTATATTAAAAAAAAAAAAGCCACCAAAACTCTTGCAGTTTAGACAGCTGGTCTGGCAGTTGGTAATGTGAAGGCCTATTAAAATATTTATGCTGTTTGTTATTTAACTTCATTTGTTTTTTCCCAAGAATTTGGAAATGGGCTGATTAAATAAAACCGCGTGAGGCCGCCCGGGGTCGGGAGTGACAAGAATTGGCAGAAATTTGGGAGCACTGGCAGCACAGGGGGCTAATATTCTGTCTTTCACTCTCCTGAGATCTCGTCGTTCTGTTTGCCTTCTGAGCGAGAGGAGGTGCTAATAAATACACTGAAAATATTTTCACACTTCTGCTGGGTGGAATTTTGATTGGGGAGCTGGGGCACAAAGGGCTGGCTTCATGGGAGCTTGGGAGTCGGTGACAAGGCTGCCTTTGACTCAGCCCCAGCAGTCAGGAATGACACCCCCAGCTCAAAGTTTCAGTGGTTTGTTATTTTGGGTGCTCACAGAACTCGCTGTGGAGGTTTTGGTGAAGGATGCGACTTCTAAAACTTCTCAGCTGTTCGAACCAGAGCTTGGACAAGTTTCAAGTGTCACTGGGTTGTTTTCTGACAGGGAGCAGCTCTCATGGAAGTGCAGAGTGGCTGTTTGGACTGGAGAAAAGCAAACCCAATTAAATTGGGTGTTTAGCATCCTCAGGGAATGAGGGTCACAGAACCCCAGGACCATTCCCGTTGGAAAAACCCTCTCAGACCATCCAAACATTGCCCAGCACTGCCAAGGCCACGCCTGTCCCCAAGTGCCACATCCACGTGGATTTAAAATCCCTCCAGGCATGGAGACTCCAGCACTGCCCTGGGCAGCTGTGCCAGGGCTGCACAACCCTTTGAGGGAAGAAATTTTCCTGATATCCAACTTAATCTCCCCTGGAAAAACTTGAGGTGGCTTCCTCTTGCTCTAACCAGCAAACCTGGCATCAACACTTGAAACTTTACAAAAGTTTAAAAGAGTTTAAAAGTCGGAGGGAATTCAGGTCTCAGTCAGGGTAAAATTTGAACAAATTGGATTATTCCCCGTGTTTGTGGGAGCCCATGTTGGATGTGCACAGCCTCATGCCATTCAGGGCATGGGGCTCACCACAGACAGCAGGAAAGTGGGAAAAAATCACGATGGAATGGCAATAAAAAAGGTGTTTTCACAATAATGGAAACCAAAAGAACTGTTCACCTACAGTGATCAAGGTTTGAAACAAAGAAGGGAAATGGTGAGCATGAAAGAGGGGAAAAAAGGGTAATGAAGTTCCAAATTTTCTTCATTTCCAGTGCCTCACTGGAAGGAAAAACTTCCTTGAGAAATGATGCCTATTTGTGAAAAACTAGTGATTATCTAATTAATCTACAATTCAGCTGGATGCTTTCTAAGTCCTAGTGCTGGGTTTTGTTCAACCCCTGTCTTGGGACAATCGAGGATCCTGTGAAAGGTTCAGGACTGAGCCCAAGAGGTCAAGCTCAGGCCACACTCAGAGCTGGTGCCAGACGTGTGGAGATCAAATTAGCAAAGCTTGGTTTTGTGTTAACCACAGATAATGTGGTGTGAAATTGTTTAATTAAGGAAAATCCCCAGATATTCTGGGAAACACAGAGGAGCAGGAAGTGTTGAAGTGGTCAAGGAGGGAGTGTGGGAGTCTCTGTGGCCTCCTGTTCCTGCTGGAGGAGGGAGGAAAAGCCAAGTTGTGTTCCCTGGTGGGCTGGGTCCTGTTGGACCTGCTGTGTGGGGCCCGTTTTGGAGAGCTGGTATTTAAAGGCTGGGCTTTATTAGTGCTCTTACACTGTGGCAAGTTGTTGTTGAACTCTTATTTTTAGATGGAGAGTCTCTAACTTGTTCTCACAGCAAGCTGTTTCCCAGACTCGCAGTGTTTCCCCCAGAATTTGTGCAGAACCTTTTTCTGGAAGCTCAGCTCAGCTCTTTGGTGTGTTTTGCTCTACCAGCTCCTTGGATGGGTTGGTCCCACAATATTTGACACCAAAATCTGGTTCAAGTTCCAGCTGCAGGGAAAGCTCTTCCCTCTTGCTCTTTCCTTCCTCTATTAATTTAAACTTTTGTAGAATCCTAGAATAGTTTGGGTTGGAAGGATTTTTCTCACAGTGAAAATAATCTGGAGACACTTTCTTTTATAGGAAGTGTAAATCTTTATTTTTAAATCATTTTAGTGGAGCTGCATTTCCTACCTCTTCATCCCTTTTGCTCTTGTGAAGTTTGGAAAAGCAATTTATAGCCTGAAGATCTCTCAGCTTTTTTAAGGGTTCTCTTGAATCTTATATTCCTTCTTCCTTAATTACTTGGGGTCATTTGAACCCAGAGTAATTAATTGAAAGGAGAGTGGATGCAAATCCAGTACCTGACTTGTAATTTTTGGTGTTTGAATAGACAACTTTACTTTTTTTGTGCCTTTGTTACCAATTTCATTTAGAAATGGTTTTCTTTAAAATTTTGAGAAACTGTAATTTTGATATATATATATATACATGTAAAACTTTAAAGTATTTATATGATTTTCTCTCATACATAAAGGATAGAGGAAGACTGATGACCAAGTAGCTGGATAGGGAAAGGAGAATTGAACTTTCTCTTGTGCTTTGAAAGAAAACCATCTGAGCAGCTCAGGGAGCTCCATATATTTACAATTGTTGCAATGAAACTGATATTTGCCTTTTGCCAAATGACTGAGGAGAACAGTGGCCTGAAAATGGGTTGATTTGGTTAAAAAAAAAATGAACAGAAAATGTGATGATGCATGGCCCTGACAATGCTTGCCTGTGTAAGGCAGCGTGATGTGTGTCAGCAATTCCTCCTCAAACCCACCAATGCAAGAGCTTAAAAATCCTCTCCTGATCCCATGTGCTGCATAATTCACTTTTAGGATCTAAAAATAAAGCCAGGCTCTTTACAACACTGTGCACATGCTGGAGTGGAGTAAACACGTGTTCAATCTGTTCTGAGTTGTCTGATTAAAATAATCGTGGTGTGAAGGGAGGAGGCAGGAGGGGCACAGCCCAGCATGTCAGGGAGCAGAGAGGTGTTGAAATGCCCTTGAAAATTAAAACTGTGGGAGGCTGTGCATGTTAAAATTATTAGGGTTCACGTGGGTGCAAAGATGTTGACAACTTGAACTTGAAATTTCTTGCAAGTGTGGCCTTAAATAAATTTGGATTAAATCAGCAACAGGAGGTGAAACCGTGTTTGATGAAATTGTCTGGCAAATTGGTTTTAAGTCTGGAATTTCATTTTCCAAACAGAGCACTGTGGAGAGGGCAGCAACAAGCAAAAATGAGCTGCAAGTTATTTTACTGTTCGGGGAGACAAGAGACTCTTTATAGTTCTGCTCTAAAGCTGAATTTTTAGGACCTGTATAAATAGAATCCAATCCACCAACTGATTTGGAGAGGATAATCCATCAATATTTAATTTGGTAAGAAAGAAAAGGCTTTAAAATAATAAATGTAGTTCATGAATCAGATGCACCGTTGAGTTCCATTATTAAATGTAGACGTATAACATCGGTGGCCTCGTGTTTGTTATTTTAATAATTCTAATTAACTTCTGGTAATTGTGGTGGACCTGCTGCCAACTATCCTGGCTATGATCATTACTCAGGGTTATTATTTTCTGTAGACAGTCAGCCAGTGAATAGAGGAAGTTTTATGGCAAACTAAACTTAAATAGCACAAGCAGGTTTTCTTGTTGAAGAAAAATGCCTGGTGGTGAACTCCATCACGAGCTGTCCGTGTTTAAGAGCTGTGCAGAGATCCAGGCAATCTTTAGGATAATGCAGTCATTTCCAAAGCCCCCATAGACAATATTTCACCCTTTCTCCTCGGCTGGGGATGATGAGTGAGATTTGTGTGGAGAGGCAGGAGCTTTCCTCACACAATTAGCCTGCTCCTCTTGTCTCTGTCTCCTTATGGTCCCACACCCCATTTTTCATGCTGTGGTCGTGGTGGTGATAAACCAGGGCACTCCAGCCTGAACTGCTGCAAACACAGAGATAGAAAATGAATCCTTTGGTGGGTGCAAGGACAAATCCTTCACTTATCTGAAAGGCACTCAATGTCCAAGGAATCCATTGAGTATGGAGCTGGTGGTGAAGGAGGATCTGTGAAATTAAAATATTGTGGTTTTGTCTTTCATCTTGGTAGCCTGGGTGGCTTCTCCCACATTGAAAAAGGCACTCAGGGCCAGTTTTCTGCATCTGGATTAGGTCTTTCTGCAGCTGGAAAAATTCTGTCCCATTTCAGATGGGAAAGTGTCACAGGTGGGAGTTTCCCATCAAAGATGTGCTCTGTGCAGAAGAGAAAACCCCAACATGCTGTGATATCCAATTTCCAGTTAATGGAGGTTATTGCTATCTATGAAGGGTGGCAAGGTTTATTCTTCTGCCACAGCAGTTTCTGCATGGCAAGGAAAAAGTTGCAAACACAGGCGTTTATTCCGTTGAAACAAAACCCCACAAAACTTTTAACTTGAAAAAGAAATTTCAAAGGTAAATTTTCAATGATCTTAAGGGTAGATTGTTCTTGTGCCTCTTCAGAGAAGAGTGAGTGGGACTCTGCAAGAATTCCTTCTAGAAAAAATGACTTTCAAGGATCCATCCCATTCTTTAGTGGAAGGTTGGTAATCTCCAAAATGTTGCCCTCATCTTTTTAGCTGAACAGATGAAGACTGGAATAATGTGGAATAATGTCATAGAGGCAGAGCAGAGCTGGGGTGTGTGGGAGCATCAAGCCATGGGTAAGGACTCTAGGACAGTCTAAACATTGCAAACATCTTCTGGCAAGACCTGAAATCTGGTGCTGGGAGACAGGAAAAAACCCTACTTTTCTAGAAGTTAAACGTGTGAATGGATTTAAAGGACAGATACTGTATATTTTAAATTTGTAACCAGAAAATTCTGTAAGGAAATGTATTTAATCCCCAGAGTGTGTTTGAGGTGTAATTGAAGACTCTAAAATAAAAGGGCAACTCAGGGTGGATTTAGGGATTGCAGCTGTTGGGGGAGATGTGTTTGTGACACCCTAAGAGTGCAAAGTCAGGCTCTCATCAGATGGAATTTTTGGCACTGAAGGACAGTGCCCATTGAAATATCTGCTAATTCCTTGTGCCAGCTGCACTTCCTTCAAAGCACTCTGCACTGAGTGAGAGTCCCTGAACTCCTTCTGAGCCTCGCCTTTGATTTGCCCATCAGAACATCCACACAGTTATTTCACAGAATCACCAGGCTGGAAGATGCTGATCCTTTACTTCTTTTCTGCCAGGGCTGGAATTAAATGTATGAGATGGTATTTCTTGTTGGGACTCAAGTGTTTATTGGTTCTTATCTCTATCACAGCCTCACAAACCCTGAATTCTACAGCACTTCACTCCAACACACTAAAAATGGAGCCCTGTCTCTCTCTACAAGGCCTTTTAAGGATAAACTGTCCAACTAACCTAAATTATTTTTACTTTTTGAAGTAAAATTTTTAAAATAAAATTTTTAACCCAATAACCAACCACTTATGCCTGCAATGAGGACTTTTTTATCCAATTACACAAAAACACTCAAGCCCATGGAGATGAAGGTGGAGAAGAAGGTGGAGAAGAAGGTGAAGAATAAGGAGCAGCCTCCACCCTAAAGCCTTCACCTTGCTCTATATACATGATCACATTCTAAACCCTTAAACTCTGAGTTTCCCACCTGTGATCTCACACACTTCTATCCAAACCCCACACCCACAATCCAGTTCCACCATTCCATTCTGGAAGCTTCTCCACGGCCTCAGGTCAAGGCAGTGTTCTCCTGGGGGTCAGTGCCTGCCAGCACAGAAATCTGAAATTCCCAGCACAGAAAGGCTGAAATTCCCAGCACAGAAAGTCTGAAATTCCCAGCACAGAAAATCTGAAATTCTCAGCACCCAGGGTTCCAACAGGAAGAGACCTTCAAGATCACTGAGTCCAACCCAGCCCTATCACCTCAACTAAACCCTGGCCCCCAGTGCCACATCCAGGCTTTTTTTAAACACATCCAGGGATGGGGACTGCGCCACCTCCCCCAGCAGACATTTCAGTAGTTTATCACTCTTTCTATAAAAAACTTTTTCTTAAAATCCAACTTAAATTTGGGGCATTTTCAAAGTGTTTCATGCTTTGCAGTAGCTCCTGGGGATGATGTGCCCTCTGGATGGCAGTGGGGGAAGATGGAGCCCCCACCTCCCAGGGATCTTTCCCTTTCTTCCTGCCCACCACAGCAGCCAGGGCTGACTCTGAGATCCCACAGAACCTATGGATTCCTCAACAGAAATTAATCCCAAGTGGTTTTATCTCATTTTCTGTGTATTGCCTACTGCAATTTGGGCTCTTAATTTGTTTTTGCAAACGATGAATTTGATTTCCTGCTATCAATGAGTGTCTGCCTGTCTGAAGGCTCCAAGCATGACTGGCATAATGAAAAGTCTTCCTTGCATTGGAGTTGGAACTTTGTGTATTCAGAACTTCCCTCTGTCTGATAACAAAGATCAGATCTTCCTATAGCTCCACTCCACATTGTAGTTAATCTTTATCATCAAAGGGAATAAGACTGATGCTCATCAGGGTACAGCAAGAATAGAAAAAATAGGTAGAAAATTTAGTAAATGGCAAATCTCAGTAATTTTTTTCTTTTGACTGTAAGATCAGGAGGTTTAAGTTCTGTTGCTAAAGAAATATTTTTGACCTCTTAGGGGTTTCTTTTGGTTGTTGGAAATGGGTGTGAGTGTATCTTAAGATTTTTTTTCTCTACTCGAAATATTAATCTGGTTAGCTGTTGTTTAGAAACTGCTTGTATCAAATCTACAAGAGAATTCTGCTTTTTAGTTTGATGGGGGCAACACAGGATAAGACAGGATGCCCTCAGCTGCTCTAAGCAGACAGGAGAGTTGTTCTGAGTGGGTTTTTAGGTGTCCATCTGAAGTTTTTGCTCTCAGGTAGGTGCAGTGAAATTGTCATGTGGAAATAACACAATTGCCCCTGGTGCAATTTTTCTTGGCCCCTGTGTGTAAAAATTCTGCTTCCCAGTTCAAATCTTGTTTGCAGACAGATGGGAGGCACCCATGGAACTGTTCAGCTTGGAGAGCCCCTCCAAGGCCATCGAGCCCATCCCCAAACCTCATCCCAAAGTGCCATAAACACAGCTCGAGCCAGTCAAATTCCCAGCAGCTCCCCCTCGTTTATTTATTTTATTTTATTTTTTTATCTACATCTCAATTACATAGCGAGATGTTCTTTTTAAAAACTTGTTTGTTATTAAGATATAAATCTACTTATTTTAGTCGTGTCGTGCACGGCGGCGTAATGCAATACAAGAAGATTACAAGCTGATGGTGAGATGTTAATAACAGTAACACAAAACATTAAGGCAAGTGACATTTACATAAGTATCTTGATCTTAATACATGTAATTTACATATGAAAATTTAATCACCATAGAGATAAACAGCTGCAATGTTTAATTAAACTCTCCACACAAAATCAGCCTGCAAGAAGTAGTTTGTCACTGCTAATTTATCACAATTCTCATAAGTATTCTTTAAAATAAAAATGCAAAATAAATGACTCTTATTGATAATTTAACTTCTGGTTACTTTATCGTATTCTCAACAGGCTTTGATGATACAATTACAATATGAAGATTCCAGGCTCATTTTCTCACCATTTAGGAGACAAAAACATAAATACATGGAGAACAAATGTATTTGTTTACAGACTGAAGGGTCAGCAGTGTGGCAGCACTGGAGCACAATTTAGGCAAATTTAATGCTGTGCTAAGTTATGTGCAATGAAGGGCTGGGAGTCCCTCTCCGTGGGGCTGTTTGGAGGAGGAAACAATTAGAGGTGAAAATTAATGCTGGAATTATCCTGGAGTGGGAAACAGGCTCCACATCCCTCCCTAAACCACATATTTTGGGAATCAGAGACGTGCTGACATTCAGGAGTTCTTGAAGCCCAGATTTTGGTTTTAAAAGCCAAACAAAGCTCTCAATGCCTTGAAAGAAACAATTTCCACTTCTTTCTGGGGATTCTTTGAGAAAATTAAAATTACAAGGTTGGCTGTGTCCTCTTCTCAGTACTAACAGCAAAAATAGAGCTTTTTGGTAAGTTCAGGGTAGGTGGATAGCTGCAAAAAAAGAGATTTTGGTAACGCTGGGGTAGGTGGGAATGGAGATATTTAACATTTAGTACCTGAAAGTGCATATTTTTAGGTATGAAAGTTACTCTCTCCCCAGTAGAACAAACTGTATAATGAGGCTGTGTCAGAGGCAGCTTCTGCACAGGAGGAGAATTTATATATTGTTTATACAGAAATTCACTGAATTTCCTATCCCATGCCAACCCCAGAACCCTGGGGAACCTTGGGCTGCATTTGGCAAATTCATTTTGATGGACCCGTGGCAAAAATGACTCTTGGAAAATCCCATTTTCACTTTGGGTTTAGACTTTGCTCTATTTATTGCTCATTTCTCTTTCTGTGTAGGTTTTGTTGAAGGATGTGATCATTTAAGGTTGTTTTTATGCCTAAAGATGATACCCACATCACAGAGAAAAAATGGGGTTCAAAAATCCTTATTCTCAATTATGAACCTGTTTAATTAAAGTAAAACTGGGCTAAATGCAGCTTTTTATTTATAAGTGAACCTTGTAGGAGAAATAGATATGAGCAAAAAAAAAAAAAAAAAAAAACCAAATAAGTAGAGATTAGCTCTAGGACAGGATAAATCAATACCATGCTGAAGAAAATAATACATTTTAAAACAATACAACTTCTTGTTTATTTGTTTTATTCCAAAGTTGAATTTTGCAGCATAGTTGGAATTAAAAACAAAGAAATGAACACATTAGTAAATGAAAATCATGGGAGAGATGCAAAAGTTTCTCTCTTAGTGATGTTCTGCTTCACAAAAACCATTCAAATTCAAAGAGGAAATATTCTCAATATTAGGAAAAATCTATTTCACCTTTGATTTTGGTGTGGTTTGAACGTGTTGGTGGCAGCTGATCCTCAGAGGCAATTTCCTGGCTCTGCTGTTGATTTCTCTGGGTTACAATCTGTGTGCTCATGATTTGAGTAAGAACAGAGAGATTTAGGCACAGCTCCCCAGAAATTCCAATATTTGTGTTCAACAAAGCAACTGGAATGAAGATTCCAAGAATTCCCAATGTTGGGAATTCTTGTTTCTCACTGTTTGGTGAGAAACATGAGTAGGTGCAGAATCTGTCAGTGCTAAGAGAATAGGTTCTACTAAAAATGGAGCTTTGAATAAATACATTTGCATATCAATATATTTGGAAAAACATAATTACAGTCCGAAAAAAAGGAGGTGCAACTTTTTACAAAAATAACATTTTCCACTACTGTTTTGCAGTCAAGATAAGTGCATATGTTTTGTGTTATCACCTGAGTGTGTTTGTAAAGTTACTTAATTCAGTGATTTGGGCTGTCATTGGTTTATTACTGTTAAGCAGTTCTGTTATGCAACTCAATGAGTTATTTTTTTTAGCTTATAACTCTCCAAAACTCAGATAAGCCAATAGAAACCCACTCTGTAAGATCTGTTTGCTGGACAGTATCTATTCCAGTAGAAAATAATGGCAAATTCCTAGTAGAATTCAGCAGTAGTATTCCCCACAGTCCAAATTTATTTTTCCATTATTTTTTTCCATATTTTTTCCCATACCATGATATATTTTCTATATTTCTTCAAAGTTCTGTGCCAGGACAAGAATCTCTATTTTTTCATTTTGAAGGACTGCAAGTTGAGGTTCTTCTGTGCTTAAACCATGATTAAGCAATATTTTAGTTAAATTTTAGTTATTCTTTTGGATACAAATGCATCTCCCACATCCAAGCCAACCTGGCTATATGGAAAGTCCCTACTGAGGTTGTTGATAGTGATGTGTTAATTATGAATTTCTGATGCCTAATTGGGGTAGGGGGCATTTTTCCATATGAGGACACAGGATTTCTCCTTCTGGATCGTCAATGAGAGATAGGAAATGTGGGCATCAGCTAACAGGATTTAGGAGTTCCAGCATCCTGGAAAATCAGGTCCAGCTCCACAAATCCATTAATCCATGACAAAGTGATGACCAAGGAATAGATATTTGAGATTGTTTTTGGTTTATTGCCTCAGGTTTTTGCAGCACGGTGCTGAGCTGGACTCGAGGGTGCTGCGAGAAGGGAAGTGTGTGCAGGAATGTGCTCTGGCTTTCCAAATGGATCATGGAATCACCTGGGATGGAAAAGAACTTTAGGATCAAGTCCAACCTAATGGGTGGGTTTTGTTAAATTGATGCCTGGATGTGGAAAGACATGGATGAATATATTTCATATTTCCAAATATAAAATATATCCCCATGGAAAGTGGTGCAGGGTTTAAGGCTGGTTTTTGGGGTTTGAGGCACCTCAGTCCCTTCTTCCTCCTCTTCCTTGTTGAAGACCCCTGCAGCTCCAGGTGATGCCTCAAGGCTGCCCTGGAGCAGGGGCTGGGCAGAGTCCCAGAATAAAGCAGGGATTGATTCCCAGCATCTCCTGCATGGATCCACCTTGGGCAGCACCAGAGCCCAGCCAGGGCTGCACCCAAGATGAACCAAAATGGCCCCAAAATGCACGAGCGCTGCCGGGGTCTGTCCCTGGGATCAGTTCTGCTCCATTTGCATCTTGCAGTTCATTGTCCCAGCCCAGCTTTAGCCCAGGCACTCCCACCCTGCTTGTTTTTCTCTCTGCAGCCCACGGGGTTTGTGCTCTTGGGCTGAGATTTGGATCATTTGTCCTTGGTGCCCAGCTGGAGCAGGAATTGTTTTGTCTCCCTGCTCTGTGCACAGAGTTCAGCAGGGCTGAATGTGAAGCTCAGAACTGCACACTAAAGCAACACAGAGCCTGAAACATTGAAAAGCTGAACCTGAGGCATCAGGAAGGGACCCCATAAAATCCCATCCAGGCTGGACAGACAGACAGACAAGCTGCCACTGCTCCTGGATGCTCAGCAGGACGTTCCCTTCTCCCTCAGCACCATGTTCCTTTGGGAAGACTTTTGAAGGACACAGGCTCTGTTTGTCCAACTGTAGATCCCAGGTAATCCTGGAAATTCAGGTGCACAACCCTACAGCCCCTGGTCAGCATCATTTGCTGTGCCCTGGTGACCCCCTCATGTCCCTGCCCTTTTGGTGGCACTGGTAAAGTCACATCTCTATCCTGCTTAAGAGAGGGGACTTTCTGTTGGCTGCAGATGAATTAACTGCTGTGTTGATTAGATTTACAAAATCTTTCAGGATAAAAGTATTAAGGAAATACAGAATGATTAGAATCCAGCTCTGAAAAACGCAGCATCCCTTGTATTTCCTCTTCTGTCTGGAAAACCAGTGGCGCTAACAAAGCTCTGGAAGAAGATGATTTTCTTGTGTTTTTCAAGTGACAAAGTATGAGGCAAAGTCTGAAAGGGTTGGGCTATCAAGGACTGTCTCCTTTAACTATGATCTCCATCATGCTGGATACAAATCACTGGTGCCAACAGCATAAACATAAATTGAGGCAGTGATTATAATGCAAACCCACTTTATTTATCTGCAGAATCCGCTCACGCTCCTGGTGCAAGCGTAGATTTTCTCCTGTGAGAAGTGATCGGCCCCTGGGGACATCTTTTCTCCCTGTCCCTTGATGATGTCAGTGAGTGGCTGATTAGCTGCTGACACATGAAATTATGGGGGATCAGGGAGGTTAATGAAAGGCTTCTCTCTCCAGCCATGCCCATGCTCTGTCTCCCTCTCTCCTCCCTGGCTTTGGGTGCTTTGGTGACCTCGGTGACAAAGTCAAGAGAGAAAATACACACTATCACAGCAGTGCAGCCTAATCAGTGGTTCTCTGTTATTATCTAATTATTTAATAAAGGGGAGATGAATTATTTGTGGCCCAGAGTTTCCCCCATGAGGGTTCCTCCACGGAAGTGCTGTCATTGATTAGCTCTGTCCTGTTGGATCCATTCTTGCCCGTGTGATTTGCATTGGAAATCCTGGTTTGTGCTGGAGGCAGAGGGTTTGGCATACCCAGGAGGAGCAGGGGCTGGGCAGAGGGTTTGGCATTCCCAGGAGGAGCAGGGGATGGGCAGAGGGTTTGGTATTCCCAGGAGGAGCAGGGGATGGGCAGAGAGTTTGGTATTCCCAGGAGGAGCAGGGGATGGGCAGAGGGTTTGGCATTCCCAGGAGGAGCAGGACCTGGGCAGAGGGTTTGGCATACCCAGGAGGAACAGGAGCTGGGCAGAGGGTTTGGCATACCCAGGAGGAACAGGAGCTGGGCAGAGGGTTTGGCATTCCCAGGAGGAGCAGGGGCTGGGCAGAGGGTTTCGCATTCCCAGGAGGAGCAGGGGCTGGGCAGAGGGTTTGGCATTCCCAGGAGGAGCAGGGGCTGGGCAGAGGGTTTCGCATTCCCAGGAGGAGCAGGGGCTGGGCAGAGGGTTTGGCATTCCCAGGAGGAGCACAGGGCTGGGCAGAGGGTTTGGCATTCCCAGGAGGAGCAGGAGCTGGGCAGAGGGTTTGGCATTCCCAGCAGGAACAGGACCTGGGCAGAGGGTTTGGCATTCCCAGGAGGAGCAGGGGATGGGCAGAGGGTTTGGCATTCCCAGGAGGAGCAGGGGCTGGGCAGAGAGTTTGGCATTCCCAGGAGGAACACAGGGCTGGGCAGAGGGTTTGGCATTCCCAGGAGGAGCACAGGGCTGGGCAGAGGGTTTGGCATTCCCAGGAGGAGCACAGGGCTGGGCAGAGGGTTTGGCATTCCCAGGAGGAGCAGGAGCTGGGCAGAGGGTTTGGCATTCCCAGGAGGAGCACAGGGCTGGGCAGAGGGTTTGGCATTCCCAGGAGGAGCAGGGGCTGGGCAGAGGGTTTGGCATTCCCAGCAGGAGCACAGGGCTGGGCAGAGGGTTTGGCATTCCCAGGAGGAGCAGGGGCTGGGCTGGAGTCTCCAGGGACAGACTGATCCATGCAGGTCCCTTGGGATTGTCTGTGCCCTCGGTGGTGGTGGCTGGAGGTCAGTTTGGAGAGGGGGCATTACCAGCCTGCTCTGAGGGTGTGATCCCTGAAACTCCTCTCTGTTCTTCCCAAATATCCTGTACCAGGAATATCTGGCATGGAAATATTGATTTTACATTTCCTCACCTCCATTTCTGTGTCCATAAATTGGATTTTCAAGGAGCATCCTTTCTTTGTCCTTCTCATAGAATGTTGTGGGTCAGAAGGGACCCTCAAGGATCACCAAATCCAGCTCCTGGCCCTGCACGGGGCAACCCCAAAATCACAAATCAAGAGGATGCTGCCAGGTCAAACTGTGCTTTTCCAATCTTCTTTCTTCTCCCCCGACCTCTGCCTCTGATTGCAGCCACTGGGAGCTGAGGGTATTTGTACCTATTAATTTAAATTATCCTCCTTTAAGGATTCAGCTTAGAAAAGATTTTCTGAGTTAGCAGGAGCCTAACCTTAGCATATGTCAGGCTTTCCATAGGGTGGGTGAAGATTATTTCTGTACTAATTACTGTTCCAAAAGTTTTTCCTTCTCAGTTGCACCCAGTTCCTGCAGCTCCTTCCTTTGTACCACACTCCAACCATTTTGAGATTTTTATCTTCCCGTGGGGAAAAAAAAAAATTGTTGAAAATTTGCTTTACTGAAAGAATTGTCGTCTATATAAATTAAAAATTTTATTTCAGAATATGAAAGTGAGTTCTGAAGTTCAGTTCAGAATTTCAGTTTTGGCTGCCCCATCCCTGGAAGTGTTCAAGGCCAGGTTGGATGGGGGCAATTTGGTTGGGGGATAAAATGAGACAGGTTTTTGTGTGCTGTCAGTGAAACATCTGCTGGATGGCTCCTGGGACACCTCCTTGTGTTTCTGGACCACTCTGACCTCAGGGTGAATTATTCCCACATCTTCCCACTTCCCAACCATCCCAACCTGGGGTGGCTGGGAAGTGAATCCTGAATCAGGAATTGGAGTTGGGGGTCCCTTTTATCCCTCTGGAATAAATGACACAAGGGCTGCAGCAGCAATGTGGGAATTATTTCACAGGCAAGGATGTGGGAATAATTCACCTGTGGGCAGTTTTTTTACTGAGACACAGTCCATGGGAAAAGTAACGTGAGAAAGAGCATCTAAGAAAACAAGAGCTGCCTAATTCAAGGACATGGTTTCTTTGAGCAAGAAGTTGTTTTGTGAATTATGTGATAACAGGAAGTAAAAAAGAAGCCACAAACATCTTGAGAATAAGCGTGACTGACTTTTATAGCTGACCAATAGTGAGCTTTAGTTTTGCAATATGCATGAGCCTTATTACTGTGATTATAAAAGTAATTCTGTTAATCAATAAAGTTGAGATTTGTCTGCATTAGAGGATGAGCAAGTCTCCCGTCTACCTCGTCATTCACCCAGACTGCATAAAAAATGTCATTGTGCAATTCTGGGTGCTGAAAGTTTGGGTGGCAAAGGATGACAGTGCTGGTGTCACAAACCTGGAGCTCTGGGTGTGACCCAGGGGAAGCCACAGATGTTTCCTGGGACCAAAGCAGCCCTGCAATGCCTTCCATCCATCTTTGCTGGGGTTCTGTTGTCCCCCTGCTGCTGAGCAGCCCCAGAAGCTTCTGGCTGTGTTCGTATGGGATTGAGAGGGGACAGATCCAGATGGGCCCTGGTGAGGATGGATCTCCCTGCTCAGGGGAGGATGGGCAGTCAATCTCTTGTTCCCAAATCCATGGCAAAGGGATTTTGGCTCAGCTCAAGGCCAGCAGCCTCCACAGCCACCCTGGAGTCAGCTTTTCCTGGGGGTGATTGTTCAGGGAGGGCAGAAATGCCTCCTGTGCCTGGCTACAGCAGGACCTGGCGCCATGGAGAAATGCTCCAGAGGTGCCACCTGGCAAGAGGGATTTGGAGAATGATGTGGCTGTGTGTTTTGGGTCAACATTTGTTCCTCTGGCACCATAGCCATGTATGGGAGCCTGATTATTTAAAGTATAACAGTATGGACAATTAAAGTCCCAATAAAATAGAAGCAAACTTTTTTTTTTCTTGTCATTTAGGGTAATAAGTAATTTTAGAGCCATAAAAACAGTTAATTTTATTTAATTTTTATTTTTAATTGATTTTATGTCTTTATATATAAAGATTTAAAAACCTTTATATATATAAAATTTTAAATATAATCTTTATATATATATTATTTAATTTTTATTTTTAATTGATTTTGTCTTTATATATAAAGATTAAAACCCCCTTTATATATAATTTAATATAATCTTTTTATATGTATAGTATTTAATTTTTATTTTAAATTTATTTTATATTTTGATATAAAAATATTTTTAAAAATATCTATATATGTGTTTTATTTTTAATTTCAAATTAAAAAGCCCAATGAAATGCAACAGTGGAGGTTTTTAAAGTTGAGCTTTCAGGACCAACCCTTTCTCCATGTCCCATCTTGTCCAGTTGGGATGGAGACTTTGGAGCAGGATGTTCACAAACTTTCCATAGTTAAGTGCTTTTCCTTGTGCTGCTTCAGTCACCCTGAAATAACACCCACAAATAACAACTCCAAGTTGTAAATATCCTGGTTTTCTACCTTCAGCTCCTGACTGGAGCAATGGGACAAGGTCCTTTCTAAATATTGAGATTTTTTTTCACATCATCCTGAATTAAGTGCATGAGGTGATTTAGGCTTGAAGCTCCTGGGGAAGAGATAATTGTTCTTTCATTATTATAATATTTCACAATAAACTCAGTTTGCACTTCTGCAACGGGGAGTGTGTTAGCTGGAGGAGTGCACAATAATTCCTTTACAGTGTTACCAAATGGCATCATAGAAAAGCAAAAAGCATCTCATTTTCTAGGCTGTTTCTTTTGCATTTCCTCTTTGAATTGATAAATATTTATATTCCAATCTGGGATTCTCTTTGGAGTCAAGCCACAACAATGATCCAGTGAGTATCACCTGATTCTGAGTGAGCTGATTTTTTGTGTGTGCAAAGGTTTTTCTGCCTGATTTTACACAAGCAAACTTACAAGTCTGGGTTAAAAACAAATATTAATGCATGCTAGTGGCATCTGAAGGGCCATTTCTGTGTGAAAATATCAGAATGTTGATGCTGAAAAAGTCACTGTATCACTCAGTACCTGTGGAATCTGGCACACAGCTGAAATAATTGCATTTAAACCTCTGCCATCCGCTGCACATTTCCACCAAAAATACTTCTGGATTGTTAAAGAAAAATAAATGGGACTTGATATTATCAGGAAAGTTCTGCTTTTATCCACATGCTACGAATTTTAGCTGGAAAAAAGTAGATTTAGATTGGGTTTTAGGAAAGAATTCCTGGCTGTGAGGGTGGGCAGGCCCTGGCACAGGGTGCCCAGAGAAGCTGTGGCTGCCCCTAAAACTGTCCCAGGCCAGGCTGGACAGGGCTTGGAGCACCCTGGGATGGTGGAAGATGTCCCTGCCATGGCAGGGGGTGGGAAAATGAACTTTGAAGTCCCTCCCACCCAAACCATCCTGGAATTCCATGATTCTCCCAACCCTTTAACATTCCCCTCTCTCTGAGCCACGTTTGAGGGCAGGGCCGAGCAGGCCCCTCCTGCCTCAGTGCCCGCTTCCCATTCCAGAATGGTGGTTGATTAAAAAAAAAAAAACAAACGGGAAAAAAGAGGAAAAAAAAAGCTTTACAGAGATTTTGTGCCCCAATTAGCAGTGCTAATTGGGGCACACACGTAGATGGCCCTGTACCCTGTGGAGATTGTCAGGCAGTCAGGCAGAGCACTGAGTCACCCAGAGCTGAGTGACCCGACCCCGAGCTGGGGCTCAGTCAGGTGCAAAATCCAAGGAGCTCCCTCCAGGAAGGACACAGTCCTCTGCTGGCTATCAATGACAGAGGCTGCTGCTGGGCTTTTGCTTCACTTAAATTTTATTTTCCTCTTTTTTTTTTTTTTTTTAAAGGCCAGAGTTTAAAATAAAACGCTGGATAGTTGCTGGTAATTCAGTATTTTAAATGAAAGAGGGTTAGTTTAGGTTAGATATGAGAAAGTTTTTACAGTGAGGGTGGTGAAACACTGGTAAAAGTTTTCCAGAAAGGTGGAGAATATCCCATCCCTGAAAGTGTCCAAGCCAGGTTGGAGCAACCTGAAGAAAGCTGGAAGGAAATCTTTAGTTAATTTGGTTTTGTGGAGCATTTTTGACCTCTCGAGCATCACAAAAGGCCCTGTCAGAGGGAAGTGCAGGTGGCACTGCCCATCCCTCTCCTAAGGGAAGAAATCTGCAAGGTCCCTGGGCCACTCGGTTCTTCAGGGATAAAATATTGGTCCATGTTTTCTGGTGTCATTAAAAGCACAGGAATCAATTTAGGTCCATCCTGCTGCATGTGGAGGAAGAAAAACAGGTTTATATTACTGCCAAACAATTATTCTTTAATTAAAAAATATGATTAAATAAGTCAAACCTTCTCTACTTTTTCCACCATGGGGGGATCTCCTTATCTAATGGAGGTATTTTCTCCAATATGCAGATAGAGGACTAAAATCCAAAAATGCTGTCTCAAAAATCATCTCTCAAGTAACACAAAGAACACCCAGAGTTTTATCACTAAATCCAGCATGGAAAATTCCCTCCTCTTTCCCACCTCCAGGTAATGGGCAGCAGTCTCCACATGAAAAGTCTTATTTTGGTGGGGTTGGAATCTATTTTGATAAGATAGGGGGAAAATTGTCATTAAAAGGTGTGGTTTAGATGTAGATGGTTTTTCTGCTTGAGGGAAAAGTGACCAGGCATTTTAAAAAGGAGAATTTGGAATCAGGGAATGTTTTGGGCTGGAAAAACCCTTTCAGAACATCAACTCCAACCATTCCCCAGCACTGCCCCATGTCCCCAAGTGCCACATCCACAGGGATTTTAATCCCCTCCAGGGATGAGGACTCCAGCACTGCCCTGGGCAGCTGTGCTAGGGCTGGACAGACCTTTCCATGAAGGAATTTTCACCAATATCCAATCTAAATCTCCCACTGAGGTAATTTTTTCCTGTTCTATCAGTGAGTGGCTGATTCAGAATTCCTGTCCATTTCTACAGAGTGTTGTATTGCAAGCCACAGCCCACGTGAATGCACACAATGTGAGAAATAATGTCATATTTACCATAAAATAGACAAATTCCATATATATTACAGATTGAATATTTTTCTCCCTATTTTTTTGAAATCATTGTGGTTTGTTGTAAGTCACTAAATCCACTAGATGGTGGTAAAGACCATCGACTCCATCCTCCTGCAGCAAGAAAATAAAATGAAGAAGTGAAAAAAAGTTAGGAGCCCATAAAAAACCCCAAATCCAACCCCAAACCCATATTTGCCTTTCTGTGGTGTATCAAGCACGAGGAAGCAATGAGGCTCTCGGGCATCATGTGATGAGGAGATCCCCAAATGAAAGGGTTTTGTCAGGATAAATATCCAGTCAGATGGTTATGAATCACTGTGGCAAGTTTTAATACAGATCAGACCCTAAATTAATCCTTCTCCAACTCATGGATCGTGGCTCCCCTTTGCCTGGGATACAAATGAATGGTAAACAATATTTTGGCAATCTTTAGGTTAATCATGTAGAACTGATTACTCCACAAGAATGCTATTATCATTTAGCCAATTTATACCCTGCTCTGTGACAAATGAAAATTAATGTTGCTGTTTTTAAGATATCAAATGGGTCATGATTTTAAGAAAAATGATTACCCCCAAAGATAACTGATAATGATGGCTGAAGGCAAGGAGATCTGAGCAAGTTAGCAACATCCATAATTCCCTAAGTAAATTCAGGGGAAAGGCAAACAGAGCTGAGTGTGAAGGGTGGCTAAGCAGGCAGCACTTTAGGTGTTGTTTGTTGGGTCTTTTGCTGTTGTTTTAAGTGTAACATTCCCCATTAATTATTTGTTAGTCATTTCCCATTAAAACAGGCATGATTGATGGTTTTCCCCACATTCAGTCACCAAAAGCAGATTTCTGGAGTTGAGTGCTGCCTGCCTTTGGTGCAGATGTGATAGTTTATGCTCCAGAATTGGTTATTTTTGTTGGTAAGGAGGTGTGGAGTGGATCTCTGCTGCCCCAGTGCTGTGCACTGATAAAGAAATGTTTTGCAGTGAGCACCAGAGGTGATGTGATGGAAATTGCAGCAGGCATTTGCAACAAGTGAGGGGTGAGAAATCCAACCAGAACAGGCAGGGAGTGAGGGATCCTAAGGAAAAGAAAATGTTCCTCATTCTAGGAAGAGGTGTTTTATATCACAGGGCTGTATAGGAATTGCTGGGCAATAAAGTAGTTTAAAAACTTCTCATTAGTCCATTTAAAGGGACTAACCCCATGATTTATACATATATAATTATATATAAACCCATCAGAACAGAGTCACCATTGATTTTGAGATTATTGTTGTTATTAGTGGATGGTTTTTGGTAGGGTTGCAATGCCAGATTTTTCCAGACCCTTTTTTTTTTCTTCATCAAGACCATGCAAAGGATTGGTGAAAAGCTGTTAAACAGGAAGGAATTTATCCCAATTCCTCATGGATAGAGCTGATCCCTGGGTGAGGTGTGAGGCTGGAGCCACTCCAGACCTTGGACTTGCTGCCTGCAGCTCTCCCTGTGTGTGGCAAGGGTTGCTCTACTTTCCCCATAAAATAATTTTAAAAATTATTATTTTATGGCTTTTTTTATGCTGTGTGTCCACCAGGAAGTTCACACACAGATTCCAGAGCACACCTTAATCACCCCCAAAGATGGACAAGGTGCAGAGGAAGAGCTGGGCTGGCAGGGTTTTCTTCTGGTTCTGCCAAAGGTGAAGACAGAAACAGTTGGTCACGATGGTTGTGAGGAAAATTTGGATGTGGTTTCATTTGAGCAAGGAAGGAGTTTGGATTTTGCTCAGCCAAGGATATGACAATGCAAACTGTTTGAAAAATGCCACAGAAATAATTAGAAATATATGGAGATAAATGTGAAGTGAGGGAAAGGGGCTGTGAGCAGTGCAAAGGCTGTTGGGCAAGGAAGTATTTCAAAAAGTTCTCATTAGTCCATTTAATGGGGCTAATCCCATAATTTGTACATATATAAATAAAATTATATATAAACCCATCAGAACAGAGTCACAATTAATTTATTTTAAAATGTTTGTTGTTATCAGTGTACGGTTTTTGGTGGGGTTGCCAGATTTTTCCAGACCATTTTTTTTAATCAAGAAAGAGTTTCCTGAAGAGTTTTCTCCTCTCCTACATTGCATGCATTTTGCAGAAGAAGGTAACTTCTAGAAAGGAGCATCTGATCTTCCCATCCTCACAATTCCTGCAGGAATGACTGAGGTTTTCCTCTTCCAGGAGATTTTTACAAGTTCCAGTCAATCTCCCAGACTTCAGTTGATGGCAATTTCTAGATTGTGTCCTACCTCTGAGTTGTTACTGGAAGTGCAGAGTGCCTCCCAAGCCCACAGATTTTCAAAGGGAATTTTGGAAAATGCACCCTGAGATTCCTTTCCTGAGCCAGGCTGTGTTTGCAGACCAACTCTGCTCCTAAATGTGAAAATCAGAGCCTTGCTTGTATCACTTAACCAGTAAGCAAGATTCCAGTTAGCACTGAACCAGTTAAAAGAAAAACAAAGTATTTCTTTAACCAACTCTAGCTCCACTCAGGCCTAAATTATTATTTTTTCTTCAGAAACGGGCATTTTAATGTGTCACTTTTCAGTTCCAGCTCAATAAACAACCATTTATTTACAATTTTAAAGCAATCTCCAGCCTAGTCAGGTAAGAATTATTTCAAAAGAATAAAAACATTTTCATTTCCCATCACTGCCAAAAATGAAAAGAACATGAGTTATGAGTCTTGCTGTGTTGTCTTAAGTTGATTACTATGGAATGATTAAAAAACTAGCTGTGCTGTCATAGCAGAGGAGTACATTATAAGTGTAATAACAGTTTAGGGATACAATCCATCAATGCCGTACTTGGGAGAAGAAAAAAATAAAAAACTTGATCTATTTCTTTGGTCATCATTTTCAGCATATTAGATGACAAATAATTGTAGGTTCATCAATAACAATAGATTAAAGCTGAAATGATTTATTGCCATTACGCCCTGGCGTGATGGAGCGCCGGGTCACTCGAGCAGGGACGGGGGCTGTATTTAATTTTCACGGGTGTCTTGGCAGAAATAATAGACACAGGGGGGGAAACCACCTGAAACAAGGTGGATCAAAGTTGGTGACAAGTGATTTGTGGCTCTGTGCTGCGGGAGGGGTGGGCTGGAGGTGGCAGTGGCTTGGTTTGATGGTCCTGGAGGTGTTTCCCACCCTGAGCGGTTCTGTGATCCCAAACCCGGCGGTCTCTCACATCCTCATCCAGAAAATCCTCAATGCCAGCCCCGAGGTCAGCCTGGTTAATAAGGAGAAAAAGATCCTGGAGCTTCTTTTTGATGTGAAAATTCTTTTATGAAACGTTTTTATTTACTCTTAAAACAACAGAGAAGGGAACACAGCTCCGTTTGTCAGCTATCCCACCATCCTAGTGCTCCTGTGGGGAAACAGGGAATGCTCGTTTGGAGAGGAGCAATCCCAAGTTTCAACCTCAAACTCTGTTATTTTCCTGAAGACTTTCTCTGAACAAACTTCGTGTACAAATCTGACAACAATATCAGGTTTTGGTCTGTCAGCTCCTGCCCTTCCCCCTGTTTGTTTTTCTGGAGTTGCTGGCTCAGGAGTGAGAGAACATCTCCGTTGCCTTTTGCTGAAGAGCTCCCCAGTTTCCAGCACTCCAAAAAAATCTATGGAGTGTAATTAATTCATGGATACCCCTCAGCAGCAGTTTTGACAAGGAAATAGAGAGATCTCAGTTGAGCAAAATGTTTGGAGGTCTTGGTGATGCAATTTTCATGAAACAGAAGAGAGGTTTGAGGAACCTAGAAGAAGATAGGCTTGCCTAAAAGAAGATAGGTTTGAAGTCAGCCTCTCACATCCCACCCAGCTGAGCAGCCTCCCAAGAAAATCCTCAATGCCAGCCCCGAGGTCAGCCTGGTTAATAAGGAGAAAAAGATCTTGGAGCTTCTTTTTGATGTGAAAATTCTTTTATGAAGCGTTTTTATTTACTCTTAAAACAACAGAGAAGGGAACACAGCTCTGTTTGTCAGCTGTCCCACCATCTTAGTGCTCCTGTGGGGAAACAGAGAATGCTCATTTGGAGAGGAGCAATCCCAAGTTTTAAGCTCAAACTCTGTTATTTTCCTGAAGACTTTCTCTGAACAAACTTCATGTACAAATCTGACAACAATCAGGTTTTGATTTGTCAACTCCTGCCCTTCCCCTTGTTTGTTTTTCTGGAGTTGCTGGCTCAGGAGTGGGAGAACATCTCCGCTGCCTTTTGCTGAAGAGCTCCCAGTTTCCAGCACTCCAAGAAAATCTATGGAATGTAATTAATTCATGGATACCCCTCAGCAGCAGTTTTTACAAGGAAATAAAGAGAGATCTCAGTTGAGCAAAATGTTTGGAGGTCTTAGACAGTGATGCAATTTTCTTGAAACAGAAGATAGATTTGAAGAACCTAGAAGAAGATAGGCTTGCCTAAAAGAAGATAGGTTTGAAGTCAGCCTCTCACATCCCCACCCAGCTGAGCAGCCTCCCAAGAAAATCCTCAATGCCAGCCCCGAGGTCAGCCTGGTTAATAAGGAGAAAATGGTCTTGGAGTTTCTTTTTGATGTGAAAATTCTTCTATGAATCATTTTTATTTACTCTTAAAATAACAGAGTAGAAAACACAGCTATGTTTGTCAGCTATCCCACCATCCTAGTGCTCCTGTGGGGAAACAGGGAATGCTCATTTGGAGAGGAGCAATCCCAAATTTCAACCTCAAACTCAGTTATTTTCCTGAAGACTTTCTCTGAACAAACTTCGTGTACAAATCTGACAACAATCAGGTTTTGATTTGTTAACTCCTGCCCTTCCCCGTGTTTGTTTTTTTGGATTTGCTGGCTCAGGAGTGGGAGAACATCTCCGTTAGCTTTTGCTGAAGAGCTCCCAGTTTCCAGCACTCCAAGAAAATCTATGGAATGTAATTAATTCATGGGTACCCCTCAGCAGCAGTTTTTACAAGGAAATGGAGAGATTTCAGTTGAGTAAAATGTTTGGAGGTCTTGGTGATGCAATTTTCATGAAACAGAAGAGAGGTTTGAGGAACCTAGAAGAAGATAGGCTTGCCTAAAAGAAGATAGGTTTGAAGTCAGCCTAAGTTTAAAATTATTTCTGCTCTTGTAGTGATTTTAGGAGGAGGAAGCTTTTGTGGGTGAGGCCAGAATTAAAGATTTATGGGAATTTTCTCTGCATTTGTATTACAGAAAACACCACCAAACAAAATGGTGACAGAAGGGAGCAGCAAGAGTCAAGGTTCCCTCCCTCATAAGCCAATAATGAAAAAAACCCCACAGAACCTGTTTTGATAACATTTATAAATATGGAATTCCAAAATGATAATTTTCTTAATGATGTGAGAGCGGGCAGACACCCCATGTCTTGATGATACTGAAAAGTTGTCACAGCTGGGAAAAAATCAGGAGTTCTCTGTGTGTCCTGTGCTGCCTAAAACATAGGACAGGTATTAAAAGTACTGCCTAAATTAAAGTGCATTATAAATTCCTTAATTAGAAAGTCTCTAGAAGGCTCCAGGATATTATTTTTCAAAGTATTTATAATTTTGCCTTAATGCTATTGATATTTTTATGCATGACAGTTGTGAATTCAGCACTGGATGGCTCAGAAACAATTTTGTAATAACAACAAGGATAATAGTTGTTTAATGGGCTAAGACATTTTCCTTAACTAAGGAAGTTCCATTGCCTGCTTAAATGATCTCCTCCATGGTGTTTGTGATTTTTAAAGTGGCTCCAACACATGACAGTGTCTGGGTGACCTGGGATAGGAGGAGTAACCACTTAATTTTGGAGTAGCCATTGATTTTTCCACATGATTTTTCCATCTAAAACTCCTTGGACATGAATTTCCACTCTGGGAGACACAGGCAGAACTTTTAATAGAATTAAAAGTTAGAAGGAGTTATTTGGGGTCTTTAAAGTGCAGAAGTCCCTGGATTCCCACTCCTTGGAAAAGCCTTACCTGCCATTGGGGTTGCCAAGAGCAAGTGACACGAGCAGCAAACCAGTTTTAATTTTCTGTCCAGTCAAATCTCAGCATTTCACACTCAATTCTCCTTCCTCAGTAATCTCAATAATTTCCCACCTTGCTCATGATGAATGTCTTGCCAGTTCCTACTCAGTCCTTCCACTTTACACAACCTAATTAAAGAAAACATTCCATGATTGCCTATTTTTCCTCATGCATGACAACCTATTATTTTTTCTACCACCTGATTAGGGCTTTATTATCCCTGGATTTAGATTGATTTGCTGGGCACTTTAATAAAACACTGCTTAGTTTGATTTAAAGGGCTACAGGTTTCAGTCACTCAGAGAATTACTCTTCTAAGTAACTCACATTCCAAGTAGTGTCCATGAAAAAGGGGATTTGAGCCTAAAAAAATGAGGATCACAGGTGGTTTTCCAGTTGTATGTGTTGTTAATATTCTTGTTGTAAGCAGCCAGGAGAGGAGGTTTTGCAATATAAATTTGTCAAGGGTGATAAATCTGTTTCATCATTTCTGTCAAGAATGGATCCCCTGTATTAAAACTACCATAAATATTTTCTCGAGATAAACCAAAAGTTTCATATGATTAAATAATAATACGTTTATGATGACAAATTGCATTTACTGTGTGTTATCTGAAATGCAAGACAAAATTAGGTAGTTAAAGTTCAAATGGATGGAGATCATTTTTGATTTAAAATCAAAGGAATTTTATTAAGCAAATGAGATTTTCATCATTATTTTGTTATATCTACCAGTCTCTTCTTTCAGAAATATTGCTTATGAGCTTAGATAATGATTTAAAAAAAAAACCACCACAAGTGAGCTTATTTTACAGCAAAATGTAGCCTAGTGATAAAGTTCAGGAGTAGTTAAATCCATGGTTATTCCTGTCACTTTGCTGTCCCCTGCCCCCCCAGTGCAGTGATGCTTTGGGGTCACTCTTGTCACACCTTATTTGATTATTTTTTTGTAATTTGGGCTTTTTTATCCGGAGCATTTTCTGCTGACTGAAGGTGCAGCTCTGTTTCCTGAGGCTCCTTTCCCAGATACAGATATGGAGAAGCTTGGGAAGCAGAGCAGAGTTTTTCCCTCCAAAGGTTCAGTGCAACAAAACAGATTTTTGGAGCTAAATATTGGCTTTCCTCTTAGCTTTGTAAATGTGGTTCCTTCAGCTTTTTTCTGCTGATTTTTTTCTTTTTTTCCTGGAAGTTTTCCTTGAATGGAATGAAAATTTCCTGGTTAAAAATGTCTGGCCCCAAATCTTCAAGTTTTAGGGTTTGCTTCATTTGTAGGAGATGTGCAGTGCAGGACACTTTGGGTGGGGAGCCTGCTCCACTCGATGGCCCCACAGGAGGCCATGGAGAAGCTCTGAGAGCTGGAATCCTGCTCTGGAGCCAGGCTGGGAGAGCTGGGAATGTTCCCCTGGAGAAGGGAAGGATCCAGGCAGAGCTCAGAGCCCCTGGCAGGGCCTGGAGGGGCTCCAGGAGAGCTGGAGAGGGACTGGGGACAAGGGATGGAGGGACAGGAGCCAGGGAATGGCTGCCAGTGCCAGAGGGCAGGGATGGGTGGGACATTGGGAATTGGGAATTCCTGGCTGGGATGGAATTCCCAGAGCAGCTGTGGCTGCCCCTGGATCCCTGGAATGCCCAAGGCCAGGCTGGAGCAGCCTGGGATGGTGGAAGGTGTCCCTGCCCATGGCTGGGGTGGGACTGGATGAGTTTTCAGGTCTCTTCCATCCCAACCCACTCTCTGGTTCCAGGTGTGATTAATTTAGGCCTGGCTTTATATCTTGCTCCATGGGGATTTTGCTGTTTGACACCTAAAGTTTTTTTAGCATGAAATTAACGATTATTCATTTATTTTGTAATTTTTTTTTTTGCTGCCAAGCTGGTCCCACATGGGTGTGCTGCTCCTGCAGAGCTGCCACTCCTGGACACTCCTTGAGCTGTGGAAAACCTGGGATCCACTGCAGCATTCAGGAACTTGCTCAAAGGGAACCATGTGAAAACCTCGTTTTGCTGTGAAATTGCTTCATCCTCCTGGTGTGGGATTGCTGCAGCAATGGAACCTCCATTTCCTACTGGAAAATGGGACAAAAGGAGTTTTAGTCCCTTTTTCCACAAGACATAAAATCCTGGAGGAGCCAGGTGTGTGTGGATGCACCTTCCACTCCTGCTCATCCCAGTAAATCACTCCATATAATTACTCATATGCTTAAATTTAATCACTTTTGCAGCTGGAAAATTGAAAGGGGAAATATTTTTTTTTCCTTGAAGGGGGAAATAATTTTTTTTTTCCTGTGGCCAACTAATTTCCCAGGATTTTGAGTTCTTTGAGGAGTGGAGGAGAAGGGGGTTGCAGAGACAATTACAATGAAAATAAACAAAAAGGATCATATAAAAGCCAAGTTGGAGTGCTATAATAGCTGTAAACTGGTGGCCATTAGCTCCTAATTACTCTCAAATAATTACTGAATAGAATAGTAAATGTTATTAGCTTACTTGAATATTCAACATAAAACATTGCTTCCAATAATAATTTACTGTTTTTTCAGCTTTAATAAAAACACATGTAAAACTGGGCTGCTTCATAAATGTTTGGAATAAATGAAATTATTCTGAGGGTTCTGTGAAGGAGACCTGTACACTGTAGGCTGGTGGAATTATTAAGGTGATGGAAAAGACCTCCAAGTTAATACTGGAGCTAAAATACTCATCCATTTAGTGTAGAAGCAGATTTAGGTACTAAAAGAGAAATCTAAATCCCCACACCAAGAGGAAAAATAGGAGTTGGATGTGTAACTGTGGTTCTGATTTCCAGATATAGAGGCCTAATTTATATTCTAATAATATTAGAATTATCTCCATTATTCATTCATTATTGTATTCATCATCATCTTGGGAGAGTTTTTACACATCTCTGCCCTCTGCAACTGACTTGAGACCCCATTTTTTTCCTGAAGGAAAAGAATTAGTGCCTTGATGTATTGAGAATAAAAGCCTGCCATAGTTCAGGGGGTAACATCCAGAAAAATTGGTGAAGTCCCCCAGGGAGAATTCTGTTTGTTAGAGCTGTTAGTTGTGAATTTGCATCTTACTCCTTTGCCAGGGGTGTAAATGAAAAGATATTTGATAAATAACGATGGACTAAACTTTGAGAGGTTGGCACCAAATTTGTGCAGGGCAAGAGGGACCCATCAGGCACCTCCACCTGTGCTGCAGGTGAGTGTGCACCTGTGCAGGCTCATTCCTGCACCTCCAACCCCAAATTCCAGCTGCTGTCCCTGCTGGAGGGGGAAAGGGCAGAGAGAGAAGGAGGGGTCTGAGCTCGATGCCAGCTCTCCCAAACCTGTCCCTTTCTCATTCCTCTGCTTTTCTGGGATTTGGGCTGGGACTGGGAATGGGGAACTTGCTGTTTTTCTGTTTGCAGCAGTGGAGCTTTCTTGATGTGGACAATTAGCAACTTTTTAAATTGTTTGAGCTTTCTCCACAGTTAGGTCCAAGGAAGTGAGGCAGTTCAGCTTCCTCTGTGTTTTGTCTCACAGGAATTAGTTTACAATGGAATTAGTTTACAATGATGTACCTACTTAAGGACCTTGCCATGTCATGAAGGTTGTCTGTTTATTTTTCCTTTAAAAAATTTAAGAAGGAAAAACTGCTAAAGTTGACTCCTATCCCATCCTAATTTTTTATCACTTTATATGACATCTTTGAAAATAATCTCTTTCATCAGATTATGGATTGGTGAGATATTTGCTTTACAGTGGGTATTTCTTACTCATGTCCTGCTCAGTATTCTGCTGTTTCTGTGTCTCACCTTCATTCATCTGCATTTCTGGGATTTGGGCTGGGACTGGGAATGGGGAATTTGCTCCTTTTCTGTTTGCAGTAATGGAGCATTCCTGATGTGGACAATTAACAATTTTTTAAATTGTTTGAGCTTTCTCCACAGTTAGGTCCAAGGAAGTGAGGCAGTTCAGCTTCTTCTGTGTTTTGTCTCACTGGAATTAGCTTACAAAGGAATTAGTTTACAATGATGTACCTACTTAAGGACCTTGCCATGTCATGAAGGTTGTCTATTTATTTTTCCTTTATAAAATTTAAAAAGGAAAAAACTCTAAAACTTATTCCCATCCCATCCTAATTTTTTGTCCCTCCATATGAAATCTTTGAACATAATCTCTTTCATCAGATATTGGTGAGATATTTGCTTTACTATGGGTATCTCTTACCAATGTCCTGCTCAGTATTCTGCTGTTCCTGTGTCTCACCTGCATTTGTCTGCTCTTGTGGGATTTGGGCTGGGACTGGGAATGGGGAATTTGCTCCTTTTTCTATTTGCAGTAGTGGAGCTTTCTTGATGTGGACAATTAGCAACTTTTTTAATTGTTTGAGTTTTCTCCACAGTTAGGTCCAAGGAAGTGAGGCAGTTCAGCTTCTTCTGTGTTTTGTCTCACTGGAATTAGCTTACCATGGAATTAGTTTACAATGATATATCTGCTTAAGGACCTTGCCATGTCATGAAGGTTTTCTATTTATTTTTCCTTTATAAAATTTAAAAAGGAAAAAACCCTAAAACTTATTCTCATCCCATCCTAATTTTTTGTCCCTCCATATGAAATCTTTGAACATAATCTCTTTCATCAGATATTGATGAGATATTTGCTTTACAATGGGTATCTCTTACCAATGTCCTGCTCAGTATTCTGCTGTTCCTGTGTCTCACCTGCATTTGTCTGCTCTTGCAGGATTTGGGCTGGGACTGGGGAATTTGCTCCTTTTCTGTTTGCAGTAATGGAGCATTCCTGATGGGGACAATTAACAACTTTTTAAATTGTTTGAGCTTTCTCCACAGTTAGGTCCAAGGAAGTGAGGCAGTTCAGCTTCCTCTTTTGTCTCACTGGAATTAGCTTACAATGGAATTAGTTCCCAATGCTGTATCTACTTAAGGACCTTGCCATGTCATGTAGGTTGTCTATTTATTTTTCCTTTATAAAATTTAAGAAGGAAAAACTACTAAAGTTGACTCCCATCCTATCCTAATTTTTATCACTTTATATGACTTTATAAGTGATTTTAAGTGATTTTTATCACTTTATATGAAAATAATCTCTTTCATCAGATTATGGATTGGTGAGATATTTGCTTTACAGTGGGTATCTCTTACTCATGTCCTGCTCAGTATTCTGCTGTTTCTGTGTCTCACCTTCATTCCTCTGCATTTCTGGGATTTGGGCTGGGACTGGGAATGGGGAATTTGCTCCTTTTCTGTTTGCAGTAGTGGAACCTTCCTGATGTGGACAATTAGCAACTTTTTTAATTGTTTGAGCTTTCTCAAGTATTAGGTTCAAGAAGTGAGGCAGTTCAGCTTCCACTGTGTTTTGCCTCACTGGAATTAGTTTACAATGGAATTAGTTTACAATCTACTTAAAAACCTTGCCATGCCATGAAGGTTTTCTATTTATTTTTCCTTTTTAAAATTTAAGAAGGAAAAAGCCCTAAAATTGACTCTCATCCCATCCTAATTTTTTATTGCTCCATATGAAATATTTGAAAAGAATTTCTTTAATCAGATTATGGATTCAGATATTGGTGAGATATTTGCTCTACAATGAGTATCTCTTACTCGTGTCCTGCTCACTATTATGCTGTTTCTGTGGACTCAGTAAAATAATGTTAACCTTGTTAACATTAACATTAATGTTATTACCAATTAACACCTTGTTAATTGTTCTTTGGAAATTGCTGAGGTGCCTCAGTCAGCGCTGCTGTGGCACCCACAGGTAATCCAGAAAATCAACTGAATCTCACATTTCTTTGAAAAACAAACAAACAAACAAGCAAAAAACCAAACAAAAAAACACCCCAAATTATTTATTTGGTTTTTTTTTCCCTGTAATTCAGGAGTCAGGCAGAGCATGAGGGCAATCATGATGGGACCAGGATCTGCCATTCCCTCAGAGCCCAAGTTCTTTTAAACATCCTGAGAATTATCATGGGATACAGTTTTTTACAAGCATTGTTTGTCATTAAAAAAACTCCAAAACCCCCCTATCTCGTGGCAGCCAGATTCTGGGCTCTGAGGTTGTTTTAAAAGTGGGCAGATCAAAAATCTACATTTAAATTTCATATTTTGTATATTCATAACCCAGTATTTCCTTCAGCACCGGGTAAATGCAACATTTCAGTGCTGCACCATTTTTAAACTTCATCGTTGAAGATAATCACCCCCAAACATAATAACAGCATCATCCAAGTACAAGAAAATATGTTTGAAATGCTGTTTATTTTTTTTATTGTACCATAAGATAGCGCTTCCAAAATCCCAAACTGAATTGCTTTTCAGCAGATAAGCATCAAAAACTCCATTTCCTGCTTTGGGGGAAGGTGCAATAAGGTGCTCTATCAGTGTAATAGTTCCCAATGATATGCTCTAGTAGTATTTTGATGAATTACATGATTATAGCTAAAATGAACACTTTCATCATGCCTGAATTAATAATGGTGGGATGATTTGGCGAGTTCTCCTGCGGTGTTCTTTAGCTCATCACTTCAGAAGACAGAGCTTCCCAGCCCATCCTTTGTCTCGGGGAAGCACAGGGATCCTTCACTGCTGGAATCACAGGGAGCAGGAGCAAAGTGACAGCTTTGAAAGGGAAAGGGAAACTGATGCTCGCTCACCTCGCCCAGCTCATCCCGACTCAGTCACTTCATTTTTCACTGCCTTGTTCCCGTGTCTGAGGCACCTTTGGCTGTGTCAGAACAGAAAAAATTCAGTGTTTTTATGGCGTGTGAGAACACGTGAATTTTTTGAATTGTGAATTTCGTGGCAAATGTTTGTTGTAGGAAGGGGGGGTTGGACTTTTCTCCCAGGCAGTGACAGGAGAGGAGGGTTTGTACCTCGAGCTGCACAAGGGGAGGGTCAGCTTGGACATCAGGGGGAATTTCCTCACTGGAAGTGTTGTTAAATCTCAGAATCTCTGCTGCTCAGAGTGACTCCAAGATCCATCAGAAAGTCTCTTTTCCCAGCCCAGGGGTTGAAAAAGGAGTGAGAGCTCTTCCTTTCTTGGTCTCAAGGTTGTTTATTGTTCCTTGTATATAAAATTCTTTCTCTTGTCCTGCTGAGGTCCACACAGCAGGACAGACAGAGGCACTTTACCTGCCCCCAGGTAAAGTTTTTATACTAAAAACTACATGTACAATATTTAAAATTACTTCCCAATCCCTATCACCTGTGTTAGACAGTGAGCTTCTACTCTAAACCAATCCAAAAGTGCCAACATCAAAGCAGAGGATGGAGGCCGAGAAGAAGAAGGAGAAAGGCTGGACATGCCCAGATTGCTCCATCTTGCCCCCTGAACCCCCATTCTAAAAACCCCAAAAATCTATTTTCCACCCCATGATAAATTCACTATCATTCTACTTAAATTGTCATGGTTTGTAAATCCTCATGTAAGGTTGGTAATTGTTTTTTCCAAGGGCTAAATCCAAGGCACAGGGGTCTTGTGCTCTGTGCCAAGGTCTCTGAGCCCCCTGGGCCAGGGCTTGAGTTCTCCAAGACAGCCAGAGGAATTCCCTGGATTTTGACAGTTAAATACAAGAATGGGCTGCCCAGGGAGGTTTGGAGTCCCCACCCCTGGAGGTGCCTGAGGAATGACTGGAGGTGGCACTCAGAGCTCTGGGCTGGGGACAAGCTGGGGATGGGGCACAGCTGGGGCTCCGTGGTCTTGGAGGGCTTTTCCCTCCCAAATGTCCCCAAGATTCTATAAAATGCTGTCTTCTCAAATGACTTTAAAGCCTTATAAACCCATAATTTTTTTCTCCAATCATTGGGTTTACTGTAGAATTTGGGTGATCAGGGTGTTCCTTTCTGTGTGCTCCATGTCAGACAATATTTGGTTGTACCCTCCCCAGTCCTTGAGTGAGGCCCTGGGTTGGTGTGACCATTCCAGGGCTCCCTGGGGCCTCCAACCATGACCACAAAAACTTCCCACGCTGAGGATTCCATAATTTTGTGCAGATGTGCACAGCATTGAGGAAAACCTGCTCTGCTGCTGCTGCTCCAGTATCATTTATCTGGCAAAAAATGAAGGCTCTCAATCTTTGCAGCTGTCATCTAGTGCCTTTAATGAACATTAATTTCAGCAGAAATGATAAGAATAATAACCAACCTGCTGTAGAGAAGGAATGTAAACTTTTTCAGGTTATTGTGAAAAATGCACAGTGCAACTCAAACATCTGGAGCAGATGTGTCTGTAATTTCTGTGCTCGCTGGCCTTGGCTGGGACCTGAGATGTTACAGCCTCGTGCTGGGATGGGGCAAGAGCTTCCCTCTTTTCCTGAGTGCTTTCTGTCCCTGGAATTTTGGCTCTTGGTTAATTATTATCCTCTTTGTTTGTATCAAACAGTAAATTTATGCTGTGGGATATCTCAGGGTTGCTGATGCAGAAAGTCAAGGGAACATCAGCAGTGTTTGTGAACCCAAGCTCTGGGAAAATGACATTACAAGGCTCGAGACATGACAGAGCCATGGGATTGTTTGGGTTGGAAGGGGCTTAAAGCCCATCCAGTGCCACCCCTGCCATGACAGGGACATTTCCACTGTCCCAAGGTGCTCCAGGCCCCATCCAATGTGGCCTTGGACACTTCCAGGGATCCAGGGGCAGCCACAGCTGCTCTGGGAATTCCATCCCAGGGAAGAATTCCTTCCCAATATCCAAGCAGGTCACCTCAAATGAGAGCAGAGGGAGGTGAACTCGACAGAAATTTTTCTATCTTTCCTCCAGAGCAGTTAAAAATCTCAGTACAAGATTCTTCTCCTGGGCCATGTGGGTGGGTAAATATCACACAAACTGCACAATCACATTTCTGTCCACACAAACGAAATGACTGAACTTTTTTTTAAAGGTTTTGGTGCACAATATATTATTTTTTTTGGCACTCCTAACAGTGTAAAATCTGTTAATAGCCTGCGTGTAGAGACACAGCCCCTGTTTAGCTGCTGTTATAAGGAAACAAATTGTAATTCTTAATTGAATTCTCCTATGAAACTACCAGCAATATAAATTACAATGTCATTGGGATAAGAGGGGGGAAAGCCCTTTTTACAAGCCTCAAGATGATAATTTATAAATAAAGTAAAACCAAGAAGCCTTAACGAAAAATCCCTGTGGAATCTGACATTAATAGCCTTTACTTTTAATCTGATACAATAAATCTTGCAGCCATGTATCCAGAACAGAAATAACAGAAACCAGGCCAAGCTGGAGGAGATTTGGGGGAGTTGAAGAGAAACATTATCCTTCATTAATTAAAAATATATGGTGATTTTCTGGTATTCCAGAGTAAAAAAAGTTATTGCTTTGCTCCAAAGAGAGGATTTTTGGTTGGATTCTTTGCCTAAAATCTTCCAGATCCACATGTGCTTTGGAATTTCCAATATTCATTTTGTAGAATTTGTGTTCTGGCCCCACTGTTGTAATTGCATGAGAATCTCAGATTTCCTTTTTTTGTGAGCTGCAGTGGTTTAAAAAGAAATACGAGCATTCAATTTGAATTATTTTTGGTTTAAAAGGAAATATGAACATTCAACATGAATTATTTTTATAATATTACTAACTTTTGAGAGTTTTTTTAAATGTTGGAAATTTGTCCAGGGAGACAATGCATAAATGGTGTCAAAGAGGAGAGTGCAAATTGTGACAATTATTTCTCCCAAATAATCAAGGGATGGATTAATTTATCCATTCCATATGTCACCCATCATTGATGGAAATTAAAGAGTTTCATGGTCAGTGGGTATTGCCAGCATTCTGCATTCAAAGATATTTATTTAGAAATGAGAAAACTAATGGAAAAATCTTAAGATTGTGACAAAAATCAGCACTTTTTTTCCTCTTTATTTGTCTACTTTGAGGATGTCACTAAGAGTATTGAGATTGGGGCTGATTTGCTCCACAGAGATCAGGGCCTGGATTTCACTTTTATTTTTTCAGAGACCATTTTTTTCCTTTTTTTTTTTTTTTTTTTTTTAAGTCTTAACTTTATTAAAGAGAAATTCTACCTTCTTTTTAGGGTTTCTCTTCATTTTAAATGGTATGAAAGAGCACAGGGTAGGCACAGAATTCCAGTGTAAGTGGTATGAAAAAGCACAGAGTAGGTGCAGATTTCCAGTATAAATGATATGAAAAAGCACAGAGTAGGTGCAGATTTCCAGTCTTCCCAAGTTTGCCAAGCCTTTTTGTGGATAATTTTTAATAACAGCAACAGAAAAGTGGCACAGCCTCAAGTCTGCTCCTAAACCAGAGCAAACAGGGAAACCCACAAAATAAACTGCCCTGACTTGTGCGTTCTGGAATGTAAAAAACATCTGACCAAAATTGCATTAACTGAAGAATAAGCGTTTAAATAAAAGAAAAATTCAATTTTCCAGCTGTGCCAGGAGCAAACATCACCCTCCTGTTGTGCACTGGGCTGTAACTGCCCCTGGATCTCAAAAATCATCCCAGTATTAAACCAAGGGCACTGAGCACAACCCATCCTAAAAACTCTGATTTTTAGCTCAGGCAGATGCAGCTCATCCCAAATATTTCTCTGGATCACCTTGTTTCAAGTCTGGGCATTTCCCATGGGCTGCATCTGATGGGGATTTTTTTGTTTTAAAAGCAATACAAGCAATAATGTGAAGCTCACTTATGAGGCCTGCATAAAATGCTGTCTAACAACCAAGTACAGTAAATTAAACATGATACTCATAACATAAATACAATTATATTTATCAGCCTTTTATAACCACACAAAGCATTTACCAGTAAGAGTTATTTTGGAGTAGATAATTCCCAATTAACTTTTACTACTTTATTTTTGCTAATTTAGTTAGAGTTAATTTTTCAAATAAAATAATAATAATAAAAAAACAAAGCTGTATCAAATGGCATCTCTAACTATTACACTGGAGATGAGATATAATTAAAATGTTATGTATATGGAATTGCAGCTGATGGGAACCTCAGCTTAAACTCTTATTTTTGTCTTTATTTGATTATTGCCTGCTCTGCACAGAGAACATGATTGAATTGCAGGATGGCTGGGTGCCCACAGTGCCAGGATTTGGAGAGGGAAAGGAAAAGCTTGGCAAGAAAATTACCTGGAAATTCAAACAGGCCAAGGTATGACCTTAAAGGTGCTGAGGAGAAAACCCTTGAAAACCCTTCTCCATGAAAACCCTTCTCCAATAATCCAAATTTATTTTCTGTAATCCTGGCTGTGTCTGTGGGGTTGGGAATCTTGGAATTCCACAGGTCTATGGTGGGAATGGCAGGTAGGAAATGAAAATATAGCAAACTACCTTCACCCACACCCAGTGCTCACAAAGGCTCCTGGAATTCTGGGCAGATGGATAAATCGAATTTGAAGAGGAGGATAATGACCATCAGCCATAAATAAAATAATAAAAATTAAAATATGCAATAAAGCACCCCCACATTAGAATATCCTGGGCACCAATCTCATTTCCTGGCAGTCTTTTGGTGACTCTCAGAAAAGCTCCTGGTGGCAAAGGGACGGTGCTCAACCTGATGATGCCTCAAAAATCAGAAAATTCGATTCCCCTGATTTCCTGATGCAGATGCCTTTCTGTTCTGTGGGGTTGGTGGAACTCGTGTGTGAATTTTTCACCTGTTAATGAATTTATTCACCTGTTAATGAATTTATTCACCTGGTAATAACCCTTGTGATTCCACTGCTCAGTTTGTCCCCAAACCTTGGGACGTTGGCTCCACCCCAGGAATGCCCTCATGTCTCAGCCCAGTGAAGGCTCTGTCTGAAATTGCCACCAAAACCCAAAGTCCAGTGAGCTGTACCCCACTCACTTTTGGTGGGGTGTCCTTTGCAGTTTTTCATCCCCTTTCCAATTTTTTGTCTTCCCAAGGAGAGTGGTGAGTGACACAGTCTCTCATTGGTTGAGGAACACTCAGAGAATCCATTGCCTCTGTAATTTCATTCTTTTTAAAGCAGTCCTTCAAGGTAAAAAAGGGACAATCTGTGAAGCCTTCCTGCCTACATTTTGCTTTTCTGGTTTTCACTTTGTCTGGAAACATAAGGCTTAGAACCAGCTGGAAGTGAGGCTGTTGGATTTATCTGTTTTGGTGATGTGAGGGTCCCCAGGATGAGGTGAGAGATGAGAATCTGACTCCAAGTTCTCAGAAGGCTGATTTAGTATTTTATGATATTATATTGAAAGAAATTATATACTAAAAGAAAGAGAAATTATATCCTAAAGAAAGAGAAAGGAGCCATCAGAAGGCTCGACAAGAATGAATAATAAAAACCCGTGGCAGACTCAGAGAGTCCAACACAGCTGGCTGTGATTGGACATTGAATTAAAACAATTCACATGCTGGGTAAGCAATTCTCCAAATCACATTCCAGAGGAGCAAAGCATGGAGAAGCTGAGGCTTCTCATCTTGCCAGGAGGAGAAATCCTGGTGAAGGGATTTTTCAGAAAACATCATGGTGACAATATCCATGGGAATTCTGCTGGAGACATCCTCTGTGCTCATTTCTCTGTCCCTAAACCAGGAATGGTCCCAGTGTCCTCCCACAGAATCCTCCCCTGGCAGGGTTAAACGTGCTGAGGGCTGCACAAATTCCTATTGAAGACTGGGCTCGGGCTCTGGGGGCTCTCCCCACCCTGGAATATTGGGAAAATGCAATTTGGTAAAATCACAAAATTGGGAAAATGCGATTTCCACAGAGAGAGTGCGCTGGGGACACACGGGGTGTCCTTAAACCCAACCTCTCTAGATTTCATCTGTCACCGCTAATTAAAACACAAAAGCAAGGTTGCTAATTGTGTTGAGGACAGTGTGGTTGGGAAACGAAGGGAATGTGAGCTCAGAGGCAGGAATTAATGCATTCCAGGCGGGAAGGGGGGCTTGGCTGGCGGGAAATATCAGCTCCTTCTGAGGGCGAGGACACTCACAGCCCCACTGTTCATTACTTTGGATGTGTCACATTTGCCAGGCTGACAAGATGTATTACAGATGAGGAGTTTTGCAGATGGAGAGAAATATCCATGGAAGTTGTTTATTTGATTTGGTTTTTCAATATTTTTATTATTTTTTTTTCTTTTCTGCACTACCCTGTCCAACCTTGGGATAATGGAATTATTTTATGCCTTTTGCACTATCATCAGGCTTTGGATGGCTGCACAAAGGCCACTGGCAACAGAATAAGATGGCTGTGAAAAAATGCAAAAAATTGGGATGGGGGAAAAAAAAAAAAAGGTACATCCAATAACTTGCCCTTAAATTTAAAAGGAACTAAATGAGGAACTTCTGGACAATTTATCTTGCTGTTTACAGATAACAAGTCACTTTGTTTTTATGTGCTCAGTCTAGTATTCCATAATTTATTTGAAAGAAGATGAGAAATAATGTAGATAAATGATGAAGTGTCAGGGTCTGACGCTCTTAAATGAAGCTATTATGGTCAAAGAGAAAACGTAAAACCTGCGGCTCATTATGAGAGCGTTCTACTTGTCAGTTAAGTGAAAAGGCCTGGAATGATTTCCAGTTTATTTGTCATTGCAGTTATTAAAGCTGTCTTTTTGGTGCCATGAAAATGAATTGAAGACTTTATTCGAAGTAAATTTGTACTAAAGCTTTCAGATGTATCTTATGTGAGTTCAGTGAGGCAAGAAAACAGCTTAAAAGCTGAAATATTACAAGGAGGCAACTGCTGAAGTCCTGAAACACACAAGAATATAAAGTCTGAGGAAGTTGCACAAATAAATGAAGTATCTCGTCTCTTGGGAAATAAAGCTCAGTTTGACTATATCGTACACTTAGACAAAGAAATCAGCCCTTGTTAGTGGCAGCAAAATATTGTCTTTCACAGCCTTGTGCCTGGTGCTTACTTTTATATCAAGCTATTAATTTTGGGACCAGATTATCAGAGAAGTGGGGATTCTCTGGTCCAGTGCACCTTTAGAAATGCAGTTTCTGAGGAGATGTGGCATCCATGGCAAGGTTGGTATTTTTATGGCCATCCTTTGTGGCGAGGCTCTGTGATCTCAGGGGTCTTTCCAAACCCTGATGATGCTCTGGTCCCTACGTGGGTCAAGAGGAGGCCAAATCATGGGAGATAATGGGGTTGGTGGGTCAAGAGGAGGCCAAATCATGGGAGATAATGGGGTTGGGAAGACCCACTCAGGGGGTTCCTCTCCCCTAATTGAATAACCAAAGCATCAACTCTCCCCTAATTGAATAACCAAAGCATCACCTCTCCCCTAATTGAACAACCAAAGCATCACCTCTGACTGCACGGGATGGGAGATACCACTGACATTTTAATTTTTATTTTAGCCTCAAAATACTTGAACCTTGTGCAGCTGGAGGGTCACAGTGAAATGTTAGCCTGAAATCCAGCCAGCCCTGCCACTGAGGTGGTCGCTGCTGCTCCTTGTATTGCCATCCCCTCTCAGGATCGTTCCTGCTGAACTGTAAATCCCCCATTTATGTGGAGATGATTGATAGGTTTATTTTATTTTGTTCTGTTCCTCTGGATTTCCTCTCCAGCAGTCGTGTTCCCCACTACCACTTCATATTTGCCAAGACAAATTAGTGCAGTTCTACCGGGCTTGGACTGTCCAAAAGGAAATTAAGAGTCCTTTTTTATTTGAAATTGAAAGCTGTAGGAGCACTAAACTGAATGCTTAACTCCAAGCTCCAGCAGTCTTAGAGCAGTATGGTTGACACTTTATTGCAGATATTACAAATGTTATGACATGTCTTCAGGGTCAAGTTAAAAACAAAAAGGGTTCCACATTCTCATCAGAAGTAATCTGTCAGTTTTGTCATCAGATATTATAGCAGCCCTCAGTAGCAGTGTCACAGTCAAGGGTTTATCAGGCTCGGTGGTAGATGTGTACATACTCTGATTTCCAGGGGTTTATATCTGCAATAAAAATTCCCTCCAGGCTCAAACTTGGCATTCATAGCCCAAAGGGATTTTTTTAATTAAAAAAAAGTATCAGCGAAGGTTTTTCTTGAACGATAAGAGCGCACAAAACCCAAATCTATTCTGCATTTTAAAAATACTTTAAATCTTTTAAACTGGCAGACTTCAAATATTTAAGCAGCCAACTCTCTTTACATAAGAGACCATTAAAAAGGACATCCCAGGAAGGGGATAGGTGGCGGAGCAGACAAGTGCTTTGTGCTCATCACGAGTTTAAGTGTTGAGCATTTGATGAGATGTATAATTAGCCACACATTTCTAAAGCTCTTGGTGTCTCTCTCCATTGAAACTGTGCATGAGGGAATTAGGATGTCTGAGGCACAAATACAAATCACTTTTTCCTCACCACCCCCCTGACAGGGTCCTGCAGGACGGGGCTGATACGGCGTAAGCTGCTCGGATCAAGGCAGCCCCTCTGACACCCACAGCTGCTCCCTGGAGAACCACAGGACCTCGTTTCCTGCAGCTTTTCTCCTGTTTCCTTCATGGAAACAACCAAAATATTCCGAGCAAGGCAGGGATGTTTAGAGGGAAAGGAGCACAAGCAGAAATGCCCATGCATATTTTGTGTGAGACCACTGACCTGGAATGTTCGTTTATTGCTCAGTGACATTGTGGGGTTTCTCTTTGGAGAGAACGTGTTTGATACAGAGATATTTGAGCTAAAACACGATGAAACACCATCTTTTATCCCTTTAAAAAGCCCAGCTTTACTCAGGGACAGGTTCCCTGAGAGTGCCCAAGGCCAGGTTGGTCAGGAGCACCCTGGGACAGTGGAAGGTGTCCCTGCCCATGGCAGAGGGGTGGAATGGGATGGTCTCCAGCCTTCAACCCAAACCATCTTGAAATTCCATGATTTAAGCCTTAGCATCCTGAAATTCCATGATTTAAGCCTCCACCAGGATGCCAAGCCCAGATTTTCTGTGCAAATGCTTTGTGTAACAGAGTGTTGGCTACTGCAGGTCCCACCTGGTTTTATTTATGGCCTCTGGCTCAGGGACAGGGATAACAAACAGGGTGTGCTAAGGAGCCACCAGGGTGCCCCATAAAATCCCAGGAAAGCAGCAGAGAACGAGCTCTGCTGGGTGGCAGGAAGGAGGGGAGCATGGCTGTGGTGTGTGTTCGCAGCTTTTTTGTTGTAATTCCTCTTCCTGGGGGGAAAATGAAGGAATGTGGAGGAAGAAAACCAGCCCTGGGTGAGTTCAGTGCCACGTCCAGGGGGAAATTGTCCTCAAAGGAACCTGCACATGCTCCTTTAGTGGTGGCACAAGATGCTCTTGTGGAGGCACTGCAAAATTGGAAAATTGAATGGACTTCTGAGATGCTTTCTACTCTCCCTGTCTGAATTCTCCATGTGGAAATTCAGGTTGGCACTGTCCCTTTGCCACCAGGAGCTGTTTCTGAGGGTCACCTAAAGACTGCCAGGAAATGAGACTGGTGCCCAGGATATTCTAATGTGGGGGTGCTTTATTGCATATTTTAATTTTTATTATTTTATTTATGTCTGATTGTCATCAACCTCCTCCTCAAATTTGATTTATCCATGTGCCCAGAATTCCAGGAGCTTTATGGGTCAGGATAGTTTGATATATTTTCCGTGACCACTGTAACCCATTTCCTACCTGCCCTGTGGCACAAATTCCCCTAATTTTGGGTGGTAGCTGCCTACTTACTGCTGTTGGATCCCTGGAAACACCAAATATTCCCAAAATCTTCTGTATCATTCAGAACAAGACTGATAATGACAGGTTTGATGCTCTGTGCTGGGCCCTGAGACTGATGAGATGGAAGAAAGAAGAATTGTCTCGAGGGAAGCAAATGGTTTCAGTAAAGGGCCATAAATGCAAATTTAAGTACTCTTTCTAGTAATGCTAGTCTATTATTACAGCCTAAAGGAAGTTCATTTAATTAATAATTAAGCTCTTCAAACTACTCTTAGCATGAATTTTAGTGTCAGGAATGGCCAAGAATTGGTTTTATGATGTGGCTGTGAGGGAGAAGTGACAGCAGCATAAAAAAAGGTGAAAGTTTTCCCAAAATGATACACCCAAAAAAACCAGAATAAAATACCAAAAATACCAGTCACACACCAAAAAAAAAACCCAAAATCCAGAGTTTTGGGAAGTCTCAGCACAAAGTCCATGACAGCCACCACAGTTTCTCTTTGCTTTAATGGGACAGCAGAGAGGTGATAATTATATTTCAGAGGAATTCCGTGCCTACCATACTCCTGATAGCTCCAGCTGGTCTTTGGCAGCACCAACCTCCAATTCCACAAATTCCACGTGCTGCAATGAGAATTATAACCCTGTTCCCAGGTCCTCCCTGCCTTCCACCAATGGAATGTTCTGGACCAGCATCCTGGGCAGCCCTGGGATCCAGCTGGGCTCTGCTCCCTGTGAAACTGGATTTTCTTGTGCTCTGGGAAAAGTTTATCCCTTCCTGTTGCTTTTTCCAAGCTGTACTGATGATGATTATCCACTGGGAATATCAGGATCATAACCCACAGGAGCATCGATGAAGTGCTTTGGATTTTCTGCTACAGAAATGCAAAATTTTGTTGATGGTATATTATTTTTCCTCAGATTTTCTTTTCTTTTTAACAATTTAAATGATTAGGAATGACTTGGTGTTGTACCTCGTTTTCTCCATGCTCCTGTTTTCTCTTCCTGTGTTATTTAGGAGTTGTGATTCACAACTTTATTTGGTTTCTCTTTAATTTAAGTTGGCTCAAAACCTCTTTGTGTATTTACCCCAAGTGACTCACAGAGCAATTCTGTCTCACATCTCTGTGTAGGGGTAAAAAGAGTACAGAAAGGAAAAAGATCCTAATTTATATTTATTAATTGAAATGTGTTAATTTCTGAGGCTGATTTGTTTCTGCCCACCTGAGTGAATATTTTGGAGCATAAACATTATGCTATTGTTGTGGAAAAATATTCACATATTCTATAATTCACAGTAAATAATAAATCAGAATACGTTTTTATTATTACCTAAATATAAGCTCTGAAAGATTAATAAAATTTGTGTTTTCCAGCCTTTTTTTGCTGGATGGGGCTGTGAAATCTGGGTTTGGGGAGCTGAGCACCAGCCCTTGCTGCTGTGCTCTGTGATGGATCCAAGCAATGGAAGATTTGGGTTGAGTTCTCATGAGCTGGGAGACCATGAGCAGTCTGACTGCACAAAATTAACAACCCACATGCTCGGGGTCAGGGTCAAGGAGAGTTTTTTACTTTATTCCATGATGTCATCAGAGAAGGAACATAACAAGTTGTTATTTAATTTATTTTTTTTTTAAACCATGTAGGTGAATAAAAGCGGAATAAAAGCAGAGTTGCTGTACCAAGAGGAAAATGATCCAATAATTCAGAATGATCCAATAATTCAGAATGGTCCAATTATTCAGAATAAAGGAATAAAAATATGAGTAGAATCATACAATATCCTGAGTTGGAAGGAACTCTTAAGGATCATGGAATTCCAACTCCTGGCCCTGCACAAAGCATCACCCCGAGAATTCCACCAACAATAAGTTCTAATAATTCTAATAAGTTATGATCACATAATTTTGAGGGTTTTCCTACCAAAATACTCAAGGGGAAAATATTCTGGATCCTATTCTCTCTTAGATGTTCCTTAGTGTTGGCTTTTTTGGAAGGCTCTGAACACCACAAACATATTTTTTTAGGAAGGGTGAGGAAGTTGCTCCTTCCCAGGATCACCTCCTCTGCCTGGTCTTTCTCAGACCCCTCTTCTGGTCCAGCCTTTCTCACCAATTCTATTGCCTGTGTGCACAGGCATCATTCAAAAAAGAAGGAAAAGTGCTATTTAAGAATTTCTTACTTTTGAAGGCTTGAAACTTCCTTCTCTACAACCTTCCTTAGCATTGAAAGTAATTAGTGAAATGGGCAGTGTGGGCTCATATCTGTGTCCCTGTGAAGTATTTTTAGGATCTAAAATACAATAATTTTTTAGACATTTGGAAAGCCCTAACATAAAATTTGAAGTCAATTTTCCAGGCAAAATTTAAAAACAGGACACAATTAAAAATTTGTTCTCCTAAAACAGTATTTCCATGGATGTAGCCACATTTCTCTTCACAGAGACAAGCAAGGCACGATTCTTCCCAAGAATATTTCTGAGTTTCACATTCTCTGGACCTCAGAGAAAGGAAAAACAATTCTTGTCTTATTTACTGTGCCTGTGTTTGTGCAAAAGTAGAATGCAATGTGGAGATTGTTTAGCCAGAGTGATGGGGCTTTGTTTCCTTGGCCTGTCAGGGCCAGGTGTGTGTGTGTGTGTTGGGACTGTTGGCTGAGAGTCACCAGATTCTGGGCAATTGGAGTGCAGAGTTGAGTGCTTGGAAGATTCAGTTTAGATGTAATAAAAATAATATAATATAATAATAATATAATATAATAATAACAATATAATATAATATAATATAATATAATATAATATAATATAATATAATATAATATAATATAATGTAATGTAATGTAATGTAATGTAATGTAATGTAATATAATATAATATAATATAATATAATATAATATAATATAGTATAATATATAATAATAATATAATATAATATAATATAATATAATATAATATAATATAATATAATATAATATATAGTATAGTATAGTATAGTATAGTATAATGAAGTAATTAATTAGCCTTCTGCTCAGATGGAGTCCTCCTCATCATTCCTCCCTGCCATGGGGATCCCTGCAAATACCATGCATGGAGAAGGGGATTTGCACTGTGCAAATAAGCAGATAACATTGTGAAGCAGGTAAAGGAACTAATTACTGATTTCATGTAAAAATTATTTGTGGTTTCAATGCCCAGAGTGGAGCCCCATTGGTGCTGGCTGCCCTAAAAAATGCCAAATTATTGGGGTGAACCCCAGTAAAAACCATTTCCAGAGGCACCCAACTCCCAATGAGGGGAAGGAGTGACTTATAAATCAGTGATGTTTGGCTGTTGCTGATTTATCTCCAATTCAGGCTGCTTAGATTAACTTAACTTAACTTAAGCACAGCCAGAGTATTTGCTCAAGTAATAAGGAACTAAATAGTGATTTCATGTAAAATTATTTGTGGTTTCAATGCCCAATGAGTGGAGCCCCATTGGTGCTAGCTGCCCCAAAAATTCCTAATTATTGTTGTGAACCCCAGTAAAAACCAGTTCCAGGGGCACCCAACTCCCAAGGAGGGGAAGGAGTGATAAAAATGGGTGACATTTGGCTGTTGCTGATTTATCTCCAATTCAGGCTGCTTGGCTTAACTTAACTAAAGCAGAGCCGGAGTATCTGCTCAAGCCCTGAGCTGACAAGAACAGAGCACCGGCCATTATTCCTGCTGGGGAGCCAGGGGCCTGAGCCATCCATCCATCCTGCAATTCCTTGAATTCCCAGAGCTTTCCAGGCGGCCTCCTCAAGGACAGCGCTCACGTCTGGGGCGCGGCGGCGGTGACAGATGGGATCCAACGCGTCATGTGATGGATAACGCCGGAGCCACGGCGCTTAATCCCTCTAATACTAATAGCAGCATTATCATAGAGATTTATGAGAATGTCAGTTCCAAGTTCCCAGTTCCATTCATGGGTTTTTAAAACTTCAGCTGCAAAAAACATGCATCCATCCCATTAATTCTAATTATCATGGTTCATCTTCTCAGCAGTTTTGTACTCCGGAACCTTTCAGTGCAAATTAACGTACCAAAAAAGTGTATTAATTAATATTTGTAGCTTTTAATTTCTGCGAGAGTGTTGTCTGGAAGCAGCTGGCAGTACAGGGCCACTGCTATTGAATCTTTGCCAAACAAGTGCAGATGTAATTTTGTTATCTCTTGCTTAGTCATTTATGCAAATTAATTTGAACAATTAGCCTTTTACTGGTCCTTCATGAATCATGCAAAAGGGATCTGCCAAAAAATTGCTACTTGACAGAAAAGAATTGGTTAACGTTGTAAATCTTCCAAAAAGGTATTACTGTGTTTGGGAGGAAGGAGAACTTCAGGAACAATATTAGTGGTTTTATTTTTCTTTTGTATGCCTTATCTATCCCACTTATTGCTGGGGAACAAATATTCTGAAAGAAGAGTAAAAGCAGCAGAAATTTGAGAACTTTTGGATGAATACCAAAAAAAGTGAAGTTCCTTGCCTGGATGTTGCATTGACTTCACTTCTTTCAGAGCTGTGCTGATGTTCTACAGAGAGGAGGTCGGTGCTGAGGTCATTCCAAAAAGAACAGATTTACTCATTATTTGACAAAACACCCAAATCTCTCATTTCTTTGGACAGCAACATAAAGGAAGTGTGTTACCTCATGGAAATGTCTCTCCTCTAAGTAAAAGAGGCTTCCACATAGGAGCTCAAACTTTTATTTAACTAATGTGAAGAATCTCAACTCCTCTGTGGAGGCTGGGTTTGAATGACAGGAAACTCAGATGTTTCATTGCTCTTTTCTTAACTATCAAACTGATTTTTCACCAGATAATCAAACTTACCAGCAGACAGTGCCATCCAGAGACTCTGAGTAGTGCTGTCAATGGAAATCTGTCTCAGTTGCTGTTATTGTAAACACCCTCTTTTATTTTTTTCTTAAAATTTTTGCATGTATCCTTTCAGTTTAAATTGTATTGTACAAATCTGAGCTTAGTGATGGATATTCCTAATTTGCAGCCAAGTTAATTGTTACCTGTCCCTCTGATTTTGCTGCTGAGACAGTTCTTGCAGTTTTGGAAGGTATGTGCTGTAATGTTCTCTTGGTGAATTAAATAGAATTAATGGCCAGCTGCGTCCCGAACCATGTAGTGAGTGTAGTGATAATATATTGATATAAAAATAATGATAATAGCTGATATATTTAAATTATTATTTAAATTTATATTATGTAATCTAAAACATCACAATTTTGTCCATATCGTCACCCATCTTGACGGGACATCGATCCTTCAGAACAGGTAAATTTTTCTTGGGGCAGTAACAGGACCATCCCATTCTGCCTGAAATTTTGACTGCAGCTGTGGGAACAAGTTGAGAATTAAATATTTCTTTTGTGGCAATCACACTGGAGCTCAAACGAGCACTGACTCTTCATTAGCTGAGCCAGGCAGCCCCGTGCAAATTCCATCACTGCGGCAGGGTAAGGTAGGGGTCCCTCTCCCTCTTAATTGTTTTTTCCAAGCTGCGCTTTCACAGCCTGTATTGTTATTTCCATTTGTCCATTTGATTGTGGAGAGAAGAGACCAGATGTTGTGTGACAAATCATAGCTATTTGCAATCTGTTGGAATTCTTATAAATTGTACCGGGGATCATTTTCTGATAACCGATCCTGCAATCGCTTGTGCACGTGCGTCGCTTTAGAGCACGAGATGTCCTATTGAAGATGGTGGATCTATTCATGTGCCTCAATTAAGCAGGCACCACGGGCATTTGTGGGGATGTTTGTGGTGGGAAATCCGTGGGTATTTGGAACTCGGTTCGCTGTGGTGTCAATTTCCATTCCATCAAGCCCCACGTTATTGTTACACCGTAAAACTTGAAACCGCCTCACGGCTTTTATTATAATTAGGCTCAAAATTTGGCTGAAGATTATCCTGCAGCAGAGTGGTACAATTTTGTTTGCTGAATCGTAATTCCCAGCAAATAGTTCCTTCAGGAAAGTGCATCCAGCCCAGCCCTGTTCTCCATCTGTTTTTAGGGGCTGTGGCTAATCAGAGAAGTGGTCTCTCACTGCCACACTGAGAAGAATGAAGTTAGTTCCTCTGTAATTGAAAGTATCAGTAGTAAACTTGGCTGGAGCTTGATTAATGGTATATTAAAATCAGAGTCTTCGTGGTGAGTGCTAAGATAAGGAGTTTTGGGCAAATTACTTGGTTACTGGGAAACCTTTAAATTTTAATCATGGAGACACTTCAGCATCATTAGGAACTGAAAAGGACAATGGGCACTGGAGGAAGTTATGTGAATTGATGTGCTTTTCAATCTCTTCTTCTGTGGGGCTGTTGAGTGATGCATGGGCTGCAATCGAGGGTCCTCTTGCTCCCCATGCCCCTGATTGCTGTTGTTATAATTTAGTGTTATCCAGTTCTTTATGATCATGGAAATCAGATGAGTTATTTGCAAAAGATGGAAGGTTTTAGCATAAGAAAATGTGGCTTAAGAGCCTGGATTGTCTCTGCAGTTTGTCTGGATGTGGAGGGAGGCTGCACCCTGTGTTTGGAATGAGTGGAAATAACAAAACAGGCTGTTTAACACAAATTTATTGTTTAATGTGATAATAATACAAATCTCAACCTACATTTACACCTCACTTCGAGATCTATTCAAATATGTCAGGAATAGAATTCCAATGTCATGGAATAGACAAGAAATGCTCAACATACTCAAAGTGACAGCAAGGGCTACAAAATTCCACAGCTTTTCCAGGGAAGTATACAGTGGAATTGGGTTTATAAAGTGACCACTGTAATTTAAAGTCATTTGTTTGACTACCAAGGGAAAAGCTTTTGCTTACTTAAGATACCCTTCAGATATATTCTCTTAATAGTCTGAATTTATCTGTTATCAGTTCATGCTTGCACTAACCTTGCCTAGTGATTTAAACTAATCTTATCCAAGTCTTCATTCATTTTACTGGCCTAAATAAAAGACTTTTTTTCATTCTCATCTGTTAAGAGAGGTTGGACTTTTCCCCAAGCATCCTTTTTCCATATTTTGATGAATTTTCCTCCTGCCTGTGGACAGTCTGCAGCACTAGGCCACCCCAACATGGTACTTGTAGAATAGTGGGAATATCTCCAATTTTTAATGACAATATTATTCCTTCCCCATCATAAGTTGCAACCCACCATTTGTGCTCATGGGGCTGTTGCATCAGTGATTTATATTCAGCACATCATGAAATCTTTCCCTTCTTCTTCCATTTCCAAAAACAATCTCAAAACTGCCAATTATTCATTCCTAAACTCCTGCACTGGAAGTTTTGTGCTCCTAAATGTTATCCTGTGTCTGTCATTGAAGTCCCCAGATCATTTCATTTACCTGTCGTCTGAAATTCCTCAGAGCTGGTGCTGCCTTCCAAATTCATGTCAGGAAAAACAATTTAATTGCTGTAGTCGCATCCTCTGTCAAATTAATTATCAAAATTGTTCAATAGGATCAGTTCTGACACCTGAGCAGTGTAGGATTAGCAGCCATTTGTCCAAAGTCACTTTGGAGTGCTGTGAAGGAAAAGATCTAAATCCCACTGTGTTCTCCAGAGGAGCATCCACTTCCTTTCTAAAGGAAAATAAGTACTAGGGAATTTTAGGCTGGGAAAAGTGGTTTATTTCCAGCAAAAACAAAACTTGCTGCAACAAAACATTTGCATAAAAATAAAATTCATTTTGCAATGTCTGCACCAGTCCTCATTGGAGAAGCTGCTTGGGAATGATCCCTGTTCCTATGGGATTCAGGAATCCCAAATCCAAGCTGTTGGCCTTAAAAAGGCACAGTAACCATCTACAAGGAGATCTTCCCCTGGGAATGTCCCATTCACCCTTTCACTGAGTTTCTTGATACAAATTAGAAACATTTTTAAAATGAAGGGAATTTTCATGTAGGAGAATACCATTTCCCATCCAGAATAGCCACAGGCTGGAATTCTTGCCACAGAAAACAAACTGCCAGACCCAAATGTGAGAGAAAGAGACATATCCAGGCATGGTGAGTGGTGCTTTTTTATTTTTTTCTGCTTCTTTTAGTAGATAATGTGTAGTCAGGAATTTGGAATAGTAGAACAAGTCCTAGGAGGGTTATGGATTTAATGGAAGGGGATCAGGCTGTTGTGGGAACATATTGTTTATTAAATTTTCTCATTCAGACGTTTATTGTATGACTTATGGTGACAAGCTTATTATGTACTCCTTTTTAATTTGTCATGTAATGATTGTGTGCATGTGTACAGCCAATTAATATATCCAGAAGAGATAAAAACACTGGGAGAAGCCCCTCTGATCAACCAGTTTACCTTTATTTACAGTCCAAGACTTAAATTTCACCAGTATCAGGTCATTCCTATCTCTAGATCTATGGATTATGGAAATATGGTATGTGCAGAACAGATCTCACAATTTTTTTTGAAGTTCAGGATTCACTGGCTCGTTTACGGGGAGTTTTGGATTTCACACACCTCATTCTGAGTGTGCACAGCCCAATGGTGAGCTGAAAACTGGACACAAATCTGAGGCCTCTAAAAATGCAGTGCTTATCTAATGCAGTTTAGATTTGCCTTATCAGCCTTGCAGAAGAGGAGTGTCTGTGGGACTGGCTCGGGTTATTTATCAGCTTCAAAACGTTCATAAAGATGTCTGAAAAGTTGAGAGGAGAGTCTGTGCTAAGGGGAGGCTCAGCAGCTGCAGGAGGGATGGAGTTCTGCCTGGTGGGAAGGCCTGGAATCAAGGGCCAGTCATGGCATTACATGGGGGGCACCTCTCTAAGCCACCTCTTTTTTTGTAAATACGGCAATTCAGAGCTCATTCTTCCATTTTTCAATTTATTTTTCCATTTATTTTTCCCTTTTCTTCCTTTTTCCCCTTTTCCCCCTTTGCCCTCCTTTTTCCTATTCCCCCCCTTTTTCCCCTTTTTTTCCTCCTTTTTTCCCCCCTTATTCCACCCTTTCTTCCCCCCTTCTTTCTCCTTCTTTCCCTCTTTCTCCTTCTTTCCCTCTTCTTTCCCCCCTCTTTCCCTCTTTCCCTCTTTCCCTCTTTCCCTCTTTCCCTCTTTCCCTCTTTCCCTCTTTCCCTCTTTCCCTCTTTCCCTCTTTCCCTCTTTCCCTCTTTCCCTCTTTCCCTTCCCTTCCCTTCCCTTCCCTTCCCTTCCCTTCCCTTCCCTTCCCTTCCCTTCCCTTCCCTTCCCTTCCCTTCCCTTCCCTTCCCTTCCCTTCCCTTCCCTTCCCTTCCCTCTCCCTCTCCCTCTTCATCATTATTATTATTAATAATAAAATTATTAACATAATTGATTTCAATGATTAACCTGGTCCTGTCTAACCCCCAGGTTTCTCCAGTTTTCCTCTCCATCCCACGGAGAGGGAGGGAGCAGGTGGCTGTGTGGGATTTAGCTGCTGGCTAAGGTTAAACCATGACAATATCTCTCAAATTTTTTTGTCTTCCTTTGTCACTGGGAGAGGGAGAGAAATCAGGAAAAAAAAATTTGATTAAAGATCCATCACGAATTAATGAACGAAAGTGCAATCCTGGCACTTCATGCTAGAATGGAACATTTTAAAAAATCATGAAGTGAGACATAAGGACACTAGAAAAGTTTGGATTGGGGCATAAAAATTCTTTGGAAGACTCTGTGCTAATCAAGAGCAAATGCAAGAATCCCTCAGGCTGAAGGGGCAGGGAGTGACTGCATTTGTTACATTGAAGGTTTTCAATCAGCATTTTCCAAACGTGGTGTCTCATTATGATAACGATGCTGGGATTAATTATCACCACGAGAAGGAGTGATAATGGCACTTTGAACTGTGTTTGTCACCACGTGACCCAGGCTGTGGCTTGTTTTTGGTTTTTACATTCTCAGAATGTGGAGAGGGGCTGGCTTTGGCACTGGAAAGGGCCCAGCTGGGCAGGAGGGGTCAGAGGAGGAGAAAAACCAACCTGGCAAACTCCTCACCTGCTACTGGGACAGCACCAGGAAAAAACTGGAATTACTCCTTGGGATTAACACTCAGCTGCAGCAAGTTATTTAAATAATTATTATTTAAATAATGCTAAGTGTAAATCTGCGTGTGATTTCTAAGAAATACTCTTGTCACAACAGCCAAATTTCCAAAATGTATAGCATTACTATTAAATTTAGAAATTTTGTTTCAACCTGTGCTGGAACATAAACCAGAGTGGCGGGGAAAGGGAGGCAAGTGAGGGGATAAATCTCACCCTTGGGAATAAATCCATGGATCCCAGAACATTTCCCTGCAGCAGGAGCAGTGAGGGGTGGCTGGCAGAGCAAAACACTGAAAATATTGGGTATTTTCCACTGGGGAGCTGTGCCCAATGAATATTTCAGGGAAATATTTAAAGAGAAAGTGAAAATGAATTGAGATATGATGGGACACTAAGAATTATTGGGAATTGGAAATTTGTGAGGTAATCTGGCCTTAGCATGGGATGTCCTTTACAATCAAACTCTTCCTAAGTCACAGCAGGGATAATTCTGAAAAAAAAAGAACTTCTGGTTCTCCTGCATACACTTGATAAATCTGTTGACAAAAAATTTACTAGAATATTTTTTTTTGAATGAAGTTTTTAACATTTATCTGCTGCTTATGTGACTTCCAGAGGCTGGGTTTTTTTGGTTTTTTTTTTTTGAAGACTTCACTATTTGGTGCAATTTGTTTTCATATGGATGGTTACCCAAGTGGAAGAATGTGCTCTGGAACTTTTTCCTTGTAATTAAATTAATTCAGGGGACACGGAAGCAGCTTCTGGTGCTCTTTAGCTTCTCTTACTTTAGTAACTAATTAATGTACAACTGACACACACGTACTCAGCTTTCATAATGTTATCTGATTAATAAGCAATAACCACCTCAGTAAATCAAAATTAAATGCCTACTTATGGCAGTGAGTTTAGAACCCTCCTGCCTAGAGACTTTCCATTGATTGATTCATTAAATATTTCATTGACAGATGAAAAGGAGAGGAAAAAAATCCTTGTGAGCAGCTTTGCCTTTTGTTTTACAGGGGAGGTTTTATACCATTGGTTCACTGAAGAAGTTAAAGTTCTGCAAAGGGTCTTGGTTGGCTGAAAGAACAGATGAAAGCAGGGGTGGGTTGTGCTCCAGGCAGTGCTGGAGAGGGAAAGAGAGATCCCAGAGCAATAAATCACTCTCTGAATTTATGAGTCCATTTTGTGGATAATTAGTGCCCTGCTGGAACTACCAAAATCCTGCCGGTGGTTTCATTGAAGGTACTGGGAGCTTGATAAAGGGTGAAGAAATAAAATATCTCCAAGAAGTTGGAAGAAGAGAGGGGCAGCCTTCTTCCTACCTCTGGAGCAGAAATTCCCAACAAAGTTCACTAAATCCCATTTTTCCCAGGATTTAGTTACCTCACAGTCAGCAACATCAAAATGAGCTGACAACCCTCAGTTTTAGGTCACAGATGAAGGTTCAGAAAAGATTGCTTTCCAAAACTATTCTTTTTAGGGGGAAGCTTTCCCTTCCAGCTATACCTGACTATGTTGGCTACTTCCTGCTGCTTAATGAAAAACGTAATTTAACAAATATGGTATTTGCTGCTGCAAATAAAACAGTCCCAGGTGTGAGAGATACATACTCAGGATTATATGATTATTTTTTAGAACCACATTTTTCAAAAACTTTCAGATGTACAGCCAAGTTCACCACTTAAGAATTAAATTTGTTGCTCCTCCAAGATTTCTCCTAAGTTCCCATTCTGATTTTTGCGACATTTTATACTTATTAAGTTGCACAAAATGTTCATTACACCAAGATACCTTTAACAATGAGGGCCAAGTGTGCAGCATGATCAGTTCGAGGAGCTGTGGGTGGGTAAGGGAAGGAATGTGTGGGATTGGGAAGGCAGAGGGTTCATATTATATCTTATTTCAGGAACAGAAATGATTTTATACAGAAAATGAGGTGTAATTGTACGATAAACTATAGTTCTTTTCCTTTCAAATGTAACAAAAAGAATTGGTAGTTTTTCTTTTTTTTGGATTGGTCTGGTTTTTAATGTTTCTATGACTTGGCACTTATTTACATCCTGCTTTCTATCTTTAATTATTTTTTACCTAGTGTTGAAGGCTACTCATTATGAAATAAAATAAAGTCAGTGAAATAAAATATGGAAATTGCATTTCAGTTCATGGTGAGCCTCTGCTTAGGGTAAACTTTTGTACAAAAAATGTTTTGGCTCTGATCTTCTCCACTAAGGAGGTTTTGGCTGTAAAAAAAAAAGCTGTTCTAAGGACCAGAATCTAACACAATGATTATTATTATTTTTTTTTTTTTACTTTAGAGTGAAACTTTATCTTTTTGTCGCTGCGTTAACCTGAAAACCATAAAGATACATCTTCGTTTTCCTTTAAGCTTCTTCTCCCAGTCATTCCTTTTTAACTCATCCCTATAATAGCCCCTCTCCAGCAACACCAGTGACAGCAAAACCTATGAGGGTTTTCAAATTCAATAACCAGGCCTGGAAAGGAGGCATCCCTCATCTCAGCCTCAGCTGAGTAACTGCAGATCCTTAACATTACCCTCTACACTGGAGGTCCTCGGAGCCATCAATCTGCTGGAAATGTGCTGACAGCTCCGAGCGGTTCCGCGGCGTCTGAGCCGCTCCAGGAGCGCTGAGATCACCGCCGGAGCCGTGACTGACGAGCTCGGGGTGAGCACTCTGCCCCCGCTGCTCTGAGCACACGTGTTGGGCACCTCTGGGCACGTGGGAGAGCTCCGGGGGGATGGCACAGCTTTGGTGCTTCTCCTCTTCTGCCCAAAGCTGGGGAGATTCCAGATTTGGTTTGGGAGGAATCCGGCAAATTTGTGAATTTTGGTGTCGGCGCGCTGCTATTGACCAGTGCGAGTGGCTGCAAATGGAGGCCACTTTCCATGGGAAAAAGAAGTAATATTTTCAGGGTCTGGGTATCTGCTCAGAGGTGGCATTTAGGGCTCTAAGGGCATGCTGTGTTCTAGTTGCTGGAAGTTTGGTTTGGGAGAAATCCTACAAAATTTGTAAATTTTGTCATTGACATGCCGCTATTGGCCAGTGTGAGTGACTGCACATGGAGACCATTTTCCATGGGAAAAGAAGTCATTTCTCCAGGGTCTGGGCATCAGCTCAGAGGTGGCATTTAGGGCTCTAAGGGCATGTAGGGTCCTAGTTACTGGAAGTTTGGTTTGGTTTGGTCTGGGAGAAATCCTACAAAGTTTGTAAATTTTGATGTCAGCATGCCGCTATTGACCAGTGGGAGTGGCTGTAAATGGAGGCCACTTTCCATGGGAAAAAGAAGTCATTTCCTCAGGGTCTGGGTATCAGCTCAGAGGTGGCATTTAGGGCTCTAAGGGCATGCTCTGTTCTAGTTGCTAGAAGTTTGGTTTGGGAGAAATCCTG
>JANCRA010000005.1:2603525-2778525 GCA_024362935.1 Setophaga petechia
TGGTGAAATACTTTGATTTTTTGCAGTGTTTGGTGCAGTTAATGGAGGCAGCACCTGAATTTCAGAGAGATTTATTCTCTTATAGTGAATTTCCAGTTCCCACCTTCAGCAAAACTGCACCAGACTTGGCTTTTGGATATTTGTTATTTTTAGGACCCCTACAGCAAAAAATCACTTTGGTCCACCCAACTATTTCTTCAGCATGATGAAAAAACAGACACTTATTCATATGATGTAATTATGGATATTTTAAAATGATTTATGTTGTATTTTTTGTTTCCTTAATTCAAGCTGGACATTTATCTGAATTTGAGAGTTTTATTCAGAAGCAATAGAGAAGGGTGGGTTGTACATGCAATAAAAAATATTGTGTGAGTTTTTCAGTAGATTTTAATAATTTTAATGTCCTCAAAATATTAAGAGGTGGCATAGGTCTTCCTTCTCTTTGAAATAAGAAAAAAGGCTTTCTTTTGAAATACTTTTAATTCATTATACCATTATTATTTTATTTTTACCATTATTTTTAGCACTTATTTTACCATTATCAGTTTTTTTTTTTTACGAAATTGTACCTTGATCACAAATGCTTTAGGCAGAAAAAAGTGGAAGGTGTTCAACTTAATACTTTCTTAATCAATAATTTAAGTGTTCATTGGGTGTCTTTGTAGCTCTCTTAACTGATATGAAGGATTTGTATTTTTCTGCAAAAAACCCTGTTGCCATCAATTAATAACAGATGGAGTAATATTAGGGAAAACCCCATCCCTATGGCTCTGCTTTATTCCTGTCTGCTCTCCAAGGGGGTTTTGGCTCTTTTTGCTTTTGAGCACTCTGCAAAATGTGAATTTTCAATTGGGGTTGACAATACCCTCCCCTCTTCACACCCCATCACTGTGCAGAAATGAGGATTATTAACACATCCTCCTGAATTTTGTGCTGTGGCTTTTTGTCCTGGGCATTAAAACCCAGCAGGTCTGGAATCAATTTAATGCTCTTTAGTCCTGTTGGTACCTGAGACTGAATCTCCATCTTTGGGAATTTTGTGTTTTCCTGGGTTTTCCTGATCTTCAGGTCAGGTTTGCTGTTCAAATAAAATGCTCTTTAGTCCTGTTGGTACCTGAGACTGAATCTCCATCTTTGGGAATTTTGTGTTTTCCTGATCTTCAGGTCAGGTCTGCTGTTCAAACAAAATGCTCCAACCTCTTCAGAGCCAAGATGTGGGTGTGGGATGAACAGGAAACTCAGGGCAGGGGTAAGGAGGTCTCAAGGAGGCAATTGTTGGTGTTTCTTGGGGGTTTTCTTTAGAGAAGTTCATTAATAAAGGCAGCAATATCTAGTTTGGTTGAATTCAGCTTAGGAAAATTCTGCTTGGTCTGTAGAGACCAAACTCCCCATCTCAAATTGTTAAAATAGTGACTCCAGTACAGCCAGGCTGGTGCTCACCCATTTAATCAGGGAGCTGGATGGGTCCAGCTGTTTTCATTTTTATTATTATTATTTCAGTGTATTCAAAATCCGTGGGCAGCACAGAAAGGCTTGGGTTGGGTAAAATCCATCTGTTCCCAAGCCCTCATGGAGGTGGGGTGATGGAAATCCAGGAATTCCCTTCCTTGTGTGCTCACCTTCCTCCTCTTCCTCCCAGAGAAGAGGTTGAAGATGTTCCCAGCAGGATTCCCTGCTGGAAAAGCACAGCCATTAGGAATTTAGCTTCTTTTTTGGAAAAATGGTAGAATAACAATCTCACCACGTAATCAACACCACCTTCAAGCAGTCAGGGGATGGTGATTTATCCTCAAGGTTCAGGGAGTGCTGCATTATTGAAGATGTGCACCAGCCCCCATTGTCTAACAGCTAATTGCTGCTGGGATTAATTCCATTTCACATAAGATTTGTACGTCAAATAAACCTGAAATTTGGACATGAGTTGCTGGATATATCTCAATTTAAAATAAAAGAATGAAAGTCCTTTCCTTACAGTGCCTGAAGGAAACTCCCTCACCACACTTTTCAGCGAAAAACAGAGTGGAGATTTTTTTTGTCTTTTTTTTCCATTTCCCCAAAGAAAATTGGAAAAAAAAAAAAAAAAAAAAAAAAGCTCTTTTAGACTCCTTCCAGTTGATGCTCCATGTTGTGACACGTCATGTAAAACTGCATCTGTTACGCTGAAACCAGAACAGAACAGAGACACTCTTGACATGAGGAATCACAACACGGGCGAACAGCAGGAACGCCGCGAGCGCGGCGCTGCTTCCCCTAACCCCAGCCCTGGAGAAACGAGGCATTCCACAGAATCACAGAAATTCTAGGTTGGAAGAGACCTTTAAGATCATCGAGTCCAACCCATGTTCCAACACCCCAGCTAGACCATGGCACCAAGTGCCACATCCAGTCTTTTTTTAAACTCTACGAGGGATGGTGACTCCACGACCTCCCTGGGTAGATGATTCCAGTATTTGACCACTCTTTCTGTAAAATACTTCCTCCTTATTTCTAGCTTGCATCTCCCTTGGCGCAGCTTGAGACTGAGCTCCCAGCTCCCCTCTGGCCACATTTCCTCCCCAATGGCTCTTCCCCCTCTCTCCAGGCCCAGCCCAGCCCTTCCCACAGGGGGAAATTGGTGGGAACTCAGAGATGCTGAGTCCCAGGGACGTTCTGCCCGAGCGGAGACCCCAGGATCAGGCCTGGGAGGTTTTCCTGCCTGTGAAGTAGGAAATAGACTCAGATTAAGCGAGCAGACTTGTTATTTGACAGTTTATAAAATATTTTAGTATCTTTTTGGCAGTAGCAGTTTGAATGTTGGCAAATGTACACATTGCTTGCAGTTACAAAGCCTTGTAATGAGTATTTCCCACTGTAATAGCAGCGAGCTGAAATTTGGATAAACCACTTAGACTTGTGAACTCTGACATGCCTGGTAACTATGTCTTTGCAAAAAGAATTTTGTCAAGTATTGGAGCTCCTACTAATAGCACATCCATCTTTCTGCACACTATAAATCTTAAGAAAATTTCTATTACTCTGCAATTTGTCTGGCTTATGCTATTTATTAGCCATTTTATTCTGCTGCTTTAAGAAGTAATGTGATGTTCATTTTATTGCTGGTTCAATAAATTGTTAATTATAATGCAGTGATTGCTGCTGACGTGATTTAAAAGCCACATTAGCACTATAGCATTAAGTTTTAACTATTTTACCCTTCAATTCCCTGTTTATACAACAGTAAAAGGAAAATAGCCGTGGACTAATTTAAAAAATGAAGGTACTTGTATCTATTGATCACATGATGTACTAGAAACTTTTGTTGTTTTTTTGGTTGTTTTTTTTTTTAAAAAGGTTACATTCAGGTCTGAAAAAGAAAATGCACCAGCTGAGCACGGTCTTCCTGTTCAGCAAAAAGTGTTCTTAAAGCAAGATTAACCCCAAAGTTAAATTAACAGAATTACTTAGTTAAATTAGGACAATTGGCCTAATAGATTAAAGGAACAAAATACCCAGATAAATCATAATCATTTTATAGTTATGTGTAGCTTTTGGTGCCCATTTTGTATAACAATGGAGCAGAAGGGAGGCTGAGATTGGAAATTGTACCTATTTTCTCCAAGAATGTTGTAAATGGGATTGGGGGAAGTCTCCTTTTTGCTGATTTAGAGTAAAATCTAATTGCTGTGAGCCTAATGATCCATCCTTGGCTGAGCAAGGAGAGAGAACTGACTCAGGTCCAGAAGCCACACGCAAATATTGGGCAGGATGGATGGAATTATGGAATTCTGAACTGGAGCAGCTGTCTTGCCTTTTGGGAATATGGATCAGACATAGAGATTTTGAGTGAAAATAATTTACTTTTCTTAGTTATAATATGTGGTTAATGTTTTTTTCTTAATTGAGAATAGTACACTCAGAAAAATGAGGGGAAACCAGAATAACTATCAAGCTGTACATGAAGCTGTTTTATTTGCATATACACACCTATATGTTTAATATCCATAAAAATATGTATGAATGGATCTAAGTCTTCTTTATCACTACCAAAACTGAGGTGCAGCTCTCAAAGAGTGGAAGCTGGAGCCAATAAATTCAGACAAAGAAATTTAAATACACAGGAAAATGTCAATTTTATCTGTTCCCAGTTACCCTGCCATGGATCCACCTGATTCCCCAGGGAATATTCACCATCACCAGACTTTCAGGCTGCAGCATCTCTGGTTAAAGCATCTTCTGAGCCCTGGGCAGCTTTGATGTGTAATTAATAATACATATTATTAAGAATTAAAAGAAGAAATAGGAAGCTGTGGTTAGGAGACACTGCCTGGTTGAGGTTCCCTGCTCCATCCTTCCTCCAGCTTTTATTGGGACATCTACTGCTAAATAATTAATCAGCAAAAAGGCTTTCCTTGCTGGTCAGGGACCTGTTGAAAGGAATTAAACACCCAAACCCTTCAGAGAATCCTAAAAGGGAGAAATCTTACCTTTAATTGTCTGATTGGATTTAAAAAATCTTCCTGGAAGGGACCTTTCACTCTTTAATTAAGTCAGAAATAGTTATTAGCTTGAAGACATCCTTTCCAAAGGTGAGCTTACAGTGGTTTTGTTGTAAGAAAAGAATTTAAATTATTTTCTTGGGGGAAGGATAATTTCCCAAAAGAGAATAGTTTCTGCCAGGGAAGTGAATTTAAAAAAAAAACATAAACCACAACACCCAAACCAAGCCAAATTAAAAAGGAAAAAAAACCCAGCAAATCAGCAGTTTATCCCACATCTGAATATGGATAAATAGGACTTATTTTGATAAATACAAATTATTTTGATGAATCTTGACTTTTTCTATTTAAGTTTCTTTTTCTATTTAAAGTTCTTTTTCTATTTAAAGTTCTTCTTCTATAAAAAAATTCTCATTTTATTTGTGTTTAAGACACGGGCTGAACTGCTTTCATAAAAGTTTAGGTCTTGGCACTGGTCATGGTAAAAATTACAGATACTACTTTAGATAGAATTAATTTAGCTAAAATTACAGAATTAAGAGAAAGTTTGGCTGCCAGCTGGCTCCAAGATTCCAGGCTTTGGGAGCAAAGACCTGAGCTAAAGGGACTGATAAAACTTCTGGAGCTGCCATAATGTACTGAAAATCCTGTCCTTGACTTAGTGCTACACAACATTTCAATAAAAGAAATTAGGGCATAAAAAAAATGACTGTGGCCCCTATTAAGCAGATTTAAAAGTGGTAAATTAATTGCAAAAATGTAGTGGGGATGTTGTCAGCAACATCTCATGGAGACCCAGCCATGGAGCAAAGCATTTCCATGGAATGAGTAATGACCTGGAAAAAAACCCAACTTTTAATGCTTGCAGATCACACAAGAACTGGGGGAGTGATAAATAAGGGAAGGGGGTGGTAATCTGTAGAAAATCCAGATTATTTTGGAAGAAGGGACTGGTTTGCAGAGAGAGCTTCAAGGGTGGTTTCAGTAGGTTGGATTTGTAGGATTGGTTTTTTTGAATGAGAATTTGAAAAGTTTTTGGTATTTGGAGAAAATAAATTTTTTTATATAGTTAAGTTGTATTTTGTGAACTGGTTTTTTTTTTTTTTTTTTTTTGTGATTTTGTGTAAAATTGTAATTTTTGTTTATTTGTAATAATGGCAGTGGTTGGAGGTGCTGTTCCTCCATCAGGACGCCCTGAGGAACTGGTGGGGAAGGGACAATGCTACAAACCCAGGACAAAATCACTCTCTGAACTTTCTTGAGGACCAAGAATTTACCTACCCTGGTTTTCCAGGGTGGTGAGAGGCTCTGGGCTGGGGCAGCAGGGTCTGGGTTGGGGATGCTCAGGGAATTTCTGCTCACTCCAAGTTGGTCCAGGTGCTCAGCATCCCCACTACCCTGCCTGGATGTTGGGGGAATTTTATATTCCAAAAAAATTTATATTCCTGTGTTAAAGCCTGGTTTAAACCCTGCACTTTTGCAAAGGCTGTCTGGAACTTGTTGAAAAATTCAGATCAATTCTACCTCTGCCAGAGTCAAACAGGAGACTTTGGGGTAGGAGCCTGTGCTTATGCTGCCTTCAGTGAAAATCCCAGCCTGGAATTTATCCCCACCACAATTAATTAACATAAATTACATCTAGGAGTGGATAAGTGGGGGACAGCCCTGCTCTAAAGGAGGGTTAGAACCAGATGGGAATTAAGGTCCTTCCCAACCCAAATTATTCTCTGATTCTCTGCATTATTTATCCCTAAATAAAGGAGAGAAGGGAAGCCTGAACTGATGAGACTCCAAGAATTCACAGCACAGCAAACTGAGCAGCCTGGAAAAGGGATAGAAAGGAAATAGTTAAAAAAGGCAAACTAAAAACAACCCCCCAAATTCCATGCAAACATTCCATGCAGGAAACTGTCAGGAGAAGCAGGAGAGAGGGGCTGAGGCTGATAAAGCCACCAGGACGTGTGGCTGCTGCAGCTTTTCTTGAAAAATGCTCAAACTGCGACTTTGGAAATGCCAATTTACTGCTGCCTCTAAACAGGACGTAAAAAGTTATCCACAAAGCCATAAGAGGAAAAAAAGAAACTCCTGGTGAACTGTGAAACCAGATGCTTTATGCTGGAGAGGCACATTCTGCAGCCTTCATGTTGTTATTTTGTTTTGGGGATGTGCTGCAACGTGCTTGGTAATTTCCAATAGAGATGTGGGCACAGAAAGAGTTTGTGCTGGGAGGGATATCCCTGCTTGAGGGTGGGGACACATTCCACAGAGGTAAAATGATCATAAATCAGTTTATTTTTGAAGCTGTAGCAGCAGTTTAATTTAGGAACATCATATTGGGTATTTCTTCAGTCAGCCCCCATCTCCCAGGAAGGATTGAGTCCCTACGGGTGCTGCTTGTGGGGTTTGGGCACCAAGAGGGCTCTGAGGGAGCTGAGGGAAATGGTCACCCCAAATATCCTGAAAACACTCTGGGCTGGCCTGAAATCAGGTATTTTTCTTCCTGGAAACATTCAGGATCAGGAGTATTTGTTATTATGATAGGTTGAAGCAAAGCAACACTAACAGTGAATGGTGAAATAGCTTCTGTACATAAGTATTGAATTAATTTTGCTAATGAGAATCATTTTGATCCTTTAAATTTTTGAGGAAGAATGTTAAAAAATGTTTTTTTTTTTTTTACTTTTATGACTTTTTTTTGTGGGTTGCAGGATTTATTTGCTACTTAATCACATAGCCAAAATAATGCAAGAAGTAAGGAGAACTAATTTAATTCTGACTTTATTGGTGAGCTGATGGAATTGTGAGAACCTGAGGGTCAGATAAATCCTGAACTAAAAAAAAAAAAAGGTATTGAATGTATTGAATTATCTACATGGAGTAGAAAAAGTGAGATGCAGAAATAAGTTCTGATTAATAAGACAAAGGGAAATGGTGCAAAACAGATGGCATCCCATTCTGCCTTATGATTATGCATGATGTCATTACAAAACACTGGGATTTTTGTGTTAGGTGATTAGAGACCAAATTAGCAGCTTAACTTTTTCTAAACTTCAGCTTAATTGACAGAATTTTACATCCCATTGGTAGTGGGTTCCAAGAAGCAGTTCCTGAAGCAAAGGCTGCAGTGGGGAGGAAAAAAAGGGATTAAAACCCAAGACATTTTTCTGATTTATCCATCAGATTTTGATTCAGTTAATCAGTTCTAATGTGTCACTTATTTTTGTTGAGCATGTTATGAAAGACAAGAATTTGCTTTGATTTTTGGATAAAAATTCCAGTAGATTGGAATGTTTGCAGTAGGATTTTAGTTTGAAGATGGTAGAAAGACAGATTATATGATGTGTGTGTGTGTATAGAAATAACAGTGAAAATCTAAATATAGTAGAAAAAAAACCTTTAAATTTTTTAGAATGTTTAAATTTTAAAGGTTTTAAATTTTAAAAAAATTAATAATGGGTGGGAAAGACTTGGAAGGAAACAATGTTCAGCACTGACTGAAAAATGGAATGCGTGGGGCAAAGAGGAAAAAATCTCAGAGAAAAAATGTTTTAGAGAGGAGGGATGGAGAGGCTGCTCTGAGGGAGGGCCATGAATGGAAGGGCCATGAATTCATGAATTCCTCCTGGTGCCAAAGCTTTGGGTGGGGCACAGGAACCCAGAAGGGGCAAGAGGGACAAGGTTAAAGAAATGATGATGGGAGGCTTTGGAAGCTCCAGGCCTGCAGCAGGGATATTTGCTTTCCTTGCTGTACGTGGGCACTGGGCATTTCTATTTCTGGAAATGCCCCGAGAATGTCATTCAGACTATTTCAAAACTCAGGAAAATTTCCTGGGTGGTTTTCAGTTTGCATTGCAGTTCCTCTCGTCTCTTCCTTCCAAGACCTCTCTGATGAAAAGGAACAGATCCTGGAGATAAATTCAGGATTTAATCTTTGTGAGAATTATGGGTTGTTTGTTCTTTGACCAAAATTACTTTGCCTACATCTTCTCATCTTCATTTTAATCTTTGGTTTAAATCAGGACAGGGGGAATGTTTCTTAGGAAGATTTTTTTTTATTTTTCCCCCATCAGGATCTGAGATATCAGAGGAGGGAAAGTTTACTCTTCAGGCATCTCAATGCCTGGTGCCAGTTTGGTTCAGTGATTTAGTGTAATTTACTAATTCTATTTAGTTTTCATCAAGTTTTTAATTTGTCACTTGTGTGTCATATTGATAAATGTTTACTTTAATGTGTGCTATTTGTTAACTGAAAATAGACATAAAAAGAAACCACAATTTTAGTTTCCTGAAGGCTGTACTTGTATTTTAAAATACTTAGTGAATTCTTGATGCCTGAAGTTCCAGGAAAAAGAAAAGTGAAAAATAAGAGTATTGAACATGTTTCATTTACAAATGAAGTAAAAATAGGACAATATTCTCTCATGGGGAGAACAAAATCTGAATTAACAGTGCAAGTGGAGAGGGAAGAGCACAGATATTATAGGAAATAGGGCTTGGGGCAGGATCAGCTGTGCCCAAATCCTTCGTGACAGATCCTTGTCTAACTGGCTCTTTACATCACCACTGATGGACTTGCCACAATCTCTATGGGCTCTATTTTTTTTTTTTGTTAATGTCTAATCAAAATCTCCTCCTCAGCAGTTCCAGCCTGTTCCTATTTATCCTTTTTGAAGTGGACACAGGGAGCAAATTCTTTGCAGCTCCCACCCATCTATGTACAAACTTATCACTGCTGATCCTTCCCTTTGGGGTCACCCAGCTCACTTAGCATCACTTGTATACAGATCATGTTTTCCAGCCTTTTGTTCCTTATCCTGAGAGTTTAGGCAGGGGAATAATTACTGGATAAAATATTTTGTAAAACTATTTTTATATTTTCCCCCAGTATTTGAGCTGGGTTGAATATTCAAGCCAAAATCAAATATAATAATTAGAAATGAGTTTTGATATTTGGGGTTGGTTTCTGTGGTCGTGGTTATTTATTTTTATTAGGCTTTGCCATGAATAATAGGGTCCAACATCATCCACCCCCTCTCTGTGCTTATGTGGAAAGGACAATTTTGAAGCTGTGAACAGCCTTTTATCCTAAATCTGTTGTTTCTGTCAAAAAACTCAATGCTGAGTCAGGTGGCATTTGAAACATCTTCATGAAGACATTTTAAAAACAATTTTTTAAAGTTTAAACTGGTTTTGCTGGAAAAATGGCCTTCAGAGCAGAGCTTGGTCTTTGGCTTGGAAGGGTGTGGGATGAGGACACTTTCCCTTCCTTCCCCTTCTCCTGACACCTTGTGCATGGAACCATCACCAGTGGCTGAGATCAGGCTTTGGGAGGCTGAAATTTTTAGGATTTAACTGCTTTTAAAAGAAAAATGAAAGCAGAGAATCATAAAATATCCTGAACTGGAAAGGACCCACAAGGATCATGGAAGTCCAGCTCCTGGCCCTGCACTGAGACCCCCAACCATCCCATCATATCCCAAAATTGTTGTCCATGGCAGAAAATCTGTGCTGCTCTTTCATATCTAGGATATAAACTCTAAATATAGAGAAAAAAAAACCCCAAACTACCAACTCCCCCCACCCCCAAATTCTTGCCAAATCTTTTGCTTGCCTAATGAAAAATATTGGTTGAATATTATTTCACTTATATTAACCCCAGGAAAATTAATTTGAGGGAGATTAAAAAAAATCCCTCATGTACATTTCCAGTGTTAGAAAGAAAATTAGATCCTTTTGATTTTGTGCTTATATAATGCACAAACTCATACATTTAAGTCACCAGATAAGCAATTAGCTGTTGAGCTCTCTCTGAGAGATTTGTGAAATGTTTGTATTAAAATCAGGGGTTTGTTTTGGTTTTATAATCAAAGTTCCCTTTTTTGTTCCCCCCTTATTTTTGGCCCTTGTGTGTCATATTGATAAATGTTTACTTTAATATTTTTCTATTTAACTTTTAATTTTGCTATTTTTATTGGATATAACAGTTGTATCACTGCCTCTTGTACCAAAAGGGTGGGAGTAGGGTCCCATTTTGGAAAATCCTGGGCATTTAGCAGCAATCCAAAAATTTACCAAAAAATTCATGTGAAGAAAAAGATGGAAAGTTCTCCTTTATATTTTTTCAAACTTCAGCCTTCTGTCCCTCAGGAAATGTGCTAGTTGAGTAAGGAAACTCAGCTTTTGGGGACACCAAGGCCCTGAAGGACATTCCCAGGCTGGCAGGAGCAGAGTTTGACTTCCCAACTGTGGGCAAAATCCCCTCCTGATGCCAGAGGATGGTCCCCCCTGCTCCCCAGTCAACACAGCTTAGAACTGCAGCCACAAAAATCTGTTTGCTCATCACTTTAGCCTTCCCTGAGCCTGCCTAAGTCAGAAATAGATTCTCCCCCAGGCCAGGATTTGCCTGATGTGACTCGCGGTGTTTGCAGGCAGAGCTGGAGCTGCCCTGGGAGCACCGTGGGCAGCCCTGGAGCTGAGCCTCCCTCTCCTGCTCCCAGCTCTGGTTCCAGCATCAGGAGTTCCCTCCTTGCTCCCTCATTTTCCAGCTGGGGTTGATGGCTGAACCTGAATGTGCAAGCAGAGCTCAAATTTGGGGTGGTGTTGATGCAGGAGGTGGCGGCTGCACGTTGGAGGCTTCCCACCCAAAGATGAGCTCAATATTTCATTTCCCCTGCACAGGATGATAAATAGGAACACGGGGAATAAAAGGCAGCTTTCAGCCACAGATCCACTGGAATGTATCAATAAGCAGAGTTCAGTGAGGCTCCTATTTGAGATATTATTGTTATTTTGAGATGTGATGGCCCTAGGGAGGGAAGCACAAACCCAGGCTGAAGCTGAAGGAACTACCTGGTTCCAGTAGTGATCCTTAAAGTTTCTTTGAACTTAATCACCTATCATTCATCAATAATTCATCACATGGCTCTGTAATATTGTTATTTGCTCTGCTTTTCAGGACAGCACTGTGGGTAGTGAAAGGAATGGATCCCTTTGCCACTGCAGCCACATCACCCTCTTATTTCAGTGCCTTCAGGAGACTCAGCTTTATTTGTTTATTCCCAATTAATAACATATTTTACTATTGTTCTAACAATGCAATTACTTCAATTGGGTGCTAGAAAACAAAAGAGCAGAAACATTACAGGGAAAAGTGCCTATGGAAAGCTTGTCAAAGTGTCAGTGACCCTCCAAGGCTGCTCCATTTATCACAAATGGCTTTGTTAATGCCCAGCCCCAGCAGCACTTAGACTTAATGCTCAGCTCAAAGCCAGACAATGGGAGATAAACACTTGATAAGACATCTATTGTCATATTTATAATTTATAACACGCAGCAGAAGCCTGCTGGAACATTTATTGGGTGTTTGGAGGTAGAGCATTGTCACCAGTGCCACCCAGGCTGGAGGCAGGGCTGGGCTCAGCCTGACTGCCAGTGATAGTGGAGCCCAGAAAATGTTAAAGATAGAACTCTGAAATGCCAGGCTTTGTGTTTTCTTAGATCACTGCACCTGTGTAAGCAGTATGATAAATTATATAATTGTTAGACGTGATGATTGTTTAGTAATTAAATATAATTATTATATAACCGTAAGAAGAATCATGAGAAACTATGTTGGAAATTCAAGGGGGACTATGTTTAGCTGAAATCTGTGTATACAATAGAACAATGTAAGTTTAATAATTAACATGAAAGTTGTGTAACGATAGAGTATAAAACACCTTCACCTCGAATGTATGGTTGGAATCAGATTTGGGTAACACCCCGATTCCCAGAGCTCTTAGATAAAAAGCACCACATAAAATCTCTACGTGATTCTGTGTTTTTGAACACTAACACCAGGAGACCTGGTGGCTGCAGGGATCAGAAGAGGGAAAGTTTTTTAGTTTACCTTTTTTAACTATTTCCTTTCTATCCCCTTTGAGAGGAGAGGGAGAAGATGGAGACTCTGAGTGTGCCAGCACAGCATCGAGGGAGAAGGAGGAGCTGGGTTCATCCTGGAGGTTTTTATATCCAGCAGGAAAGTGTGTGAGGGATGAGAGGAAAGATTTAGGAGTGGTTTTTGGCCTGCATTGGCTCTGAGCAGCGCTGGGACCATCCTGCTCTGTGTGGGTGCCAGTGCCACAGCCCTGCTTGTGGAGCAGCTGCTGGGCTCTGCTCGGGCTCTGGGCAGGGCACTGCTGCCAGAAATGCACCCCAGAGCCTCAGGAAGCAGAATTCAGGTGCTGTTTGGTCAGAGAGACAAATGACTTTTCACTGCTTGCTCTTCTTCCATGGCAGCTGTTTCTAATTCCCCAGATGAGACAGGGTACCAGAGCACTCCTCCAGAGGAAAAATCCCTACTATTAGAATTTTTTCATTACAGCTTAAACATTTTCAGTTTTAAAAGAGGAGGAAAAATAAGGATAATTTGCTAGATCTGATTTCTGATGCATTTTGTTCAGCGTTATGCAGCCGCATTTTTTTCTTTTCTGTGGGAAATTTGATACATTACTTGAAGTTAACTACATACAAGAGAATACTAAATAAATTCACTTTATGTGCTTCCCTAATTAGTTTTCAGTCATGTAATTCTCTTCAATACGGAGCTGAGAAATCCCCAAGTCTACCTTGATGTAGTTAGTGTCACATACACTGATCATGTGAAATTGAATTTGAATTTACTACTAATATTTAAACACGAAAGCTGACTTGAACCGTATTTCCCCCTTGGATAGAGATGTCACTGCTCCCTGTAATGAGCAGCATTATGTTGAATACTTAAGCCAAGAACAACCAAGTTACAGGAATGGGGCATTAATCTTGGAGAACTGTGGAATTTGGTGCTTTAGACAACGCAGTGTCTTCTCATTCCTCCTTACACTTTAATTACTGGAGATGAGGGTTTGCATTGCTTGAGCGTATTTGGTGGAGATGGAGTGGGAATATTGAGATCTCCAGGATCTCTTGGATAGCTGTAAACTGACTATAAGCACAAAGCTGCATTATTTGTATCACCTTCAGCTGCTGGATGTAGGAAATGCAACAAATTCCTGTCCAGATCTCCCTGACTTGGTCCCCAGATCTGAGGGGGTGTGTGGGGTCCTGCCAGCCCCACACCTGGGGGAGAGGGAGATGCTGAGTGTGGGTTTGGTACCACATTCCTCCTCTTGCAGCTATTTCACATTCCTCAATTAACTAAATCTAAAATCTGAGTGTCTCTGTGGTCTCTCCCTCACCTGGGAGGAATGATTTTCAAAGGCTGAATACAAGGGTTTCTTTCTGCAGTTTTTGGGGTGTTGTGGTTGGAGAGATGGGACAGGAACTGCAGGATTTGGCACTTGGATGGCACTGAAATGTGGTGTAATTAATGTTTCTGCATCATTAACTCCTTACCTGAGTGGGTAAAAGCATCTGGATGACTTTAATGAACTCTGCAGTACTTGGCTTTGCTATCACTTAGTGTTTGCTGATCAACTCATGCACAAATTTCTACAGGGAGGGGAGGAAGCTGGAGCAGGAGAAAGCAGAATTTGCAATGTCACTGTTGGATCTCCCTGGAAATGTTTAGAAAAAGCAGGATTTGAGTCTTTCTCAGTACCTTGGAAAAGGGTGAATTCCACTGAAAATCTGCACAGTGAGGATGTGGGGGACCCCAGGCCAGCCTCAGAACTCCTTGAGGGGTCCATGCTCTGTAATCCCCCAAACTGGTTCCACTCTCAATATCATCACCAGGTTAATTGGCACTCATGCTGCAGGCAGAACTAATGAGGAAGGTAATTATTCCCCCTGTCATAGCTGGGGAGGAACTCAACATAGCAAAATGAGGAAAAAGAATTTTGAGGAAATAATACCAAATCATCTACAGAAGCTTAATGGAAACAACCCAAAATACATAGAAAATGGAGTTTTCTGTGTTTTTATAGCTTTTTCCCCACTCCTTTCTACAAATCCATCCAGATCCTTTATTTACTTATTAATGGGGTGTGGTAGATTTGTTCCTTAACACGCTGGATTTGCTTTTTCTACTTAAAGACTTTTAAGATGTTGTTTCTAAACTAATTTACTGAGCCTGCATAAGATGAAAAAATTCCTCTTTGTGTGAGGAGTCCTTAAAAAGTGGTAAAAAAGCAACTGGTTAATGAGTGAGTTGTGACCCATTCATGGGAATTTCCATACATTGATTTAGGGTTTGTTGTAAAACAGCATTTTGAGTGACTCTTATCACACCTCAAAAAAGGAGTTTGGTTGAAATCAGGCACCAAGTTTGCTATTTTTTAAATAGAAAAATGAGTTCTGAATGCAGAGCTGCATTTTTCTGTATCAGGTTGGGTGCCTGCTGCAAGGAGAACCCAAAAATTTGGTTGTTGAAGTTGTTTTTTTTGCCATCTCAGAATGGATGAATTGCTCTTGCTGCTGTTTTCTCAACAGCAGTTGTGCTGTGGTGTCTGCAGGAGGAGGATTACACTGCATCTGGCAAAGGAAATTACGGATTAACATGTGCATTACGGAGGAGAAACATTACAGGAAAACTGTCATTTGTATTTTACAAGGAAATAATCCTTTAAGTCTCTTAGGGCTGCAATAACTCCTCCGTTTTACTCCCCTTTTGGAATACCCTGTGAATCCTCACATCAGAATTAGTAACAAACAAAGCAAAGCTCAGAGGAATCTGGACTTTTTCAACCAGAAAGGTCAGTGCTAGAGAAGAGATTTTAGAAAATGTTCCAGGAGCTACCAAAGGAGCTCCCCCCACAGCCAGACCTGGGATTTTGGGAATTCTCCAGGTGCTGAGCATGGTGTGGATTTATCCAGCTGCCTTTCTCCCTTCCCACAGTGAGAATGTGGAGTGATGCCCTGCAGAGGGGCTCAGCCACTTCCCAAAGCCTGAAGGAAACTGGTTTGGAGGCCACAGGCTCAATCTGTAATTTTGCTTGTTAATATTTCCCAGGAGAAACATTGCTTGGTGGTCTGGAAACATTTTAGGTTAGCAAAATACCTGCTAATTCCTGCTCTCCTTGGCTCCTGCAGCAAATCATGGTTAAACTCTATGATTTTAGAGGTGTTTTCCAGCCTTACAGATTCTGGGAAATCATGGTTGGCTTCAATGACCTTAGAGGTCTTTTCCAACCTAAATGATTCTAAGGCTGTGTGCTGCTGCCTCTGGTTTGAGAAGGCCCTGCCTGCAGCATCCAGCTTCCCAGATCTGCTCAGAATGGGCATAAGTTATTTTCTTATCCAGCACTGCATTAAAGACTTTAGAACTGCAGTCATCAGGCCACAGTGGTGATTTCTGCTGGAAACTCTGCTGTGCAGTTCCTTTGCTCAGCCTTTGCTGTGGAACCATCCAGAGCCTGTTGAGTCACTGCTCCAAGCTGTCACTGTGGAACAGGAATGCTGGGCCTGGGGTCACAGCATCCAGCCACTCCCTGCATGGCATTGTGGCTTTTCTCTTCAGCAAAGCCTTGGGAGAACCTCCCAAACCCCATCTTGGCATTAAAGTGCTGGTGCCACTCTTCCATCCGTGGTGTTTGCTGTTTTCTGGTGGCCCAAGGGTCACTCTGTGCTGTGTTGTGAGGATGTCACAGCCATCTTTTATGAAAAATCCTTTCATTAGGATTTTTCCTCCTGAGAAGCTGAGAGGCTTCAGGAGCAAAATGTAGACAATGATTATCTGCTGCTGTGGAATGCAACAAGCAGATCTTTGATTGGCCCATGTTGGATGTTTGTAATTAATGGCCAATCACAGTCAGCTGGCTTGGACAGAGAGTCTGAGCCACAAACCTTTGTTATCATTCTTTCCTATTCTATTCGTAGCCAACCTTTTGATGAAACCCTTTCTCCTATTCTTTTAGTGTAGTTTTAATATAATATATATCATAAAATAATCAATCAGCCTTCTGAAACATGGAGTCAGATCCTCATCTCTTCCCTCATCCTGGGACCCCTGTGAACACGGTCACATGAAGAAAACAATTTTTAGAAGTCCCCAAAAGCAGTGGTGTGACTCCAGGCTTGGCTGAGGAATGCCATGGACCCAACAAACATTTTGATGCTGACTTCAGAGCTCTGGTTGGAGAGGCAGTTCCACGTGTCCTGGTGGTGGCTCCTCACTCTGCCCTCGAGATTGTCACCTCCTTCTGAGCCAAACAATGAACTGGGAGGGAATTCTGAGGGAAAACCAACCAGGGATTGGGCCAGGGATCTAAATTTCCACCCTTTGTGAGAAATTTAGATCCCTGGCCCAATCCCTGGCTGGTTTTCCCTCAGAATTTAGGGCTTCAGAGGGAAGTGAGATGGCTTTGGCCAAGGTGGTGTGACTCAAGCCCAACATGGCAGAATGTTGGGAACGCTGTCATCTCCCTTTGGATTTTTGGCTGAGTTAAGAGCAGCTTTAAGCAACAATCTGTAATTTTTTAGCCAATTCCACATCTACATTTGTTTTTTTAGAGTTTTTTGCCTTCTTTTCCTTTTAAAGAATTCCTTGGTGTCTCTTTTCCAGCCTTCCAAGAAACAGTTAAATGACTGAACCTCAAAGGTTTGAGCACTTCTACAAACAACAGTCACAGGGAGGGAAAATTAACGGTTTTCTGTTAATGACTCATATTAGTCCTCTTTGGTGGTCCGAAGCAATGGATCAGATATTTTTTTATTTTTCTTTTTTTTCCCCCCATTTCTTCCACATGCCTGTCATTGGGCTGCTTTTCTGATTGCTAGTTTTGTTGTTAAAAATGTCACTCTCTTTATTCACCCTTCTCCCCATCGAATCTTTAAAACTAAATGCAGGAAAAGTGGAATATACCTGTCATTTAGACCAGCTAGAACAAAGGTTGATAGAAAATACATTCCTAGTTTGAAGAGGCTTCCCTGCTGATTTTGTTTATCAGAAAATGGCAAGTTTTGTTCCTAATGGACTGAAATTTAAATAAAATCTGACTCTGGAAATAAAAGCAGCCATTATGACAAAATAAAATTATATATTTTATAGGAGAAATTGAATTAAAATGCTAGTTTCCTTTGGTTAAATTCTTTTACATAAGGAAATGAATAAACGAGAGAGTGGAATAGAATGAGATAGAAAGCTGATTGTTGAAGTAAGCTTTTTAAAAATCAATAATCTCTTGTAATTTATATTTTTGAAAAAACTTTGAACAGACTTCCATACAATATCTTGAATTATAGCTACATTTCTATGTTTCCTTTCATTAGAAGTTGAACTGAGGGTTAAATAGAGTTTCCCCCCTGGGATTTCAGGTTCTTATCGGGCTCTGGGTTTGGACTACAACCTTCTACAAAAGCAAAGCATCTCCAGAACCCAAGAAATCTGAACAATTTTATTTATTAATATTAATTAAATAATTATTTTTTTCTAAAAATCAGGCTATTTTATGTGCCAGGATGGGAGTTGAATGTGAGGGGAGGTGGTGGAGCCACATCAGGGCTGGGGAAGGTGATGATTGGGAGCAATCTCCCTGTTGGAGACTTGGCTTCCAGGGAGATACTTCATCTGAATTCAAGAGGTTTAAGAGTCAGGTCCAAAAAAATAGTGTTTAGAACTAAAATTAACATTTCTGTACACAAATGTGTGCTCTCAGAGCAATTTGTGGGCCTTCTCTTGGCACAGAATGCTTGAGAGACATCCATGCATTCCTTGCAGGTGGAGAGGTTGTCCAGATTTCCAGTGGCACTGGTTTCCCTAAAAATGAATGGCTGGTGTTGAGATAGACAAGTGAAAGAGTTTGTAAACCCTGAACTATTAATTAACTTTAAAGGCTAGGGTTGCACAGAGCTGTGATAATAAAATTTAAAATGTGTTCACAGGCAGGTCATGACTCTAATTTGCAAATTTCCCATCCATGTGCTCATGGATGAGAGGTAAAGAGGTGGTGAGGGGTAGCTCATGCTTCTGATTTCAATTCAACATTCCACCTGGGTACTGGGTGAGACTGGGAAAAGAAGTCCTGGCATATTGCAGATCCTAATTCAAATTTAAAGAAAAAAATACATTAAAAATCCAAAAATCCATTCCTGAATTCTCCTCTGCTCCCTTAAAATGATGACATTTTCCCATTGCGGTGTTTCCTACTGGGATGGAGGATGAGGGAGGTCTGAGAGCACCAAAATGTTGATTCCTGCACTTCCTCTTGGTATGAGGGGAAGAACCACGTGCTTCCATGGAACCTGGCAGTGGGAATGTCCCATGGCAGCCTCGAGGCCTGGGTGTGACTGGAAGGGCATCGTTGTCCCCCCAGGAATCCCGGCCACCCCGATGTCAGCAGGGCTATAATTATTGTCTTCTTTTACCAGCAGCTGGGGACATCTGCTAGCAGATGTTTTAAAAGTGCTTTGAAGATGAAAATATCTAAATATTATTATTTTTTTATTATTAGTATTAGTATTATATTATTATTATTATTTTATTAATTTATTATTATGGTTGTCCACAGTGATTGCTGTGGTCACAGAGGGCCTTTCTCACACGTCCCTGATGACAAAATATCCTGTGGTCTCTGAAGGGCTGGAATCAATTCCTCTGTCCCACAGGAATGTGTTTAAGTATTATAATTTGGGCAAAAGTTGGTGCTGGCATGGCTTCAGACCTGCTTGTCCTGGTGGTTTTTGGGAGGATGGAGGTACCTGGGACATTTTTCTCCACCAAATTTGCATCCTGTGTCAGGGCTGTGGGCTGGCACTGGTCACACCTTCACACCAGTGGCTGCCTGCTCCTCCCTCCAGTGAGGAAATGTGAAATGAATCAAGGGAATTGCTGTAAACCCACTGATTCCTGATTCTTGCAATAGCATCACACAGGATTCTAATTTTTTTTTATATTTTCTTTTTTTTCCCCCTTTTTTCCTCCCCAACTTACTGATTTGTGAGGTTGTGGTTTAACAACTGGTTTATCTCTTTCACTTCCAACTGAAGCCTAAGCCAAAACTGAGCTAAATTGAGGTTCCCAGGTCTATATTTAGGCATCCACATGGATTTGGGTGTGATGTTCCCCATGCACCCTTAATGGGCTTCACACAGCACCCACCGAAATGCGGGGGTGTGAGAGAAGATTCCACCTTTCCAGCTCCTGTCTCATGCTCAGAATATCAGGTTTCAAGCCTAATTTTAGCAGATTGAATGAAAGAGTTCAGTTTCCACAAGGACAATCCAGTTTCAGGATTTTGTTGCTCAGTGTTGGGGACGTTTCTCGCACACAGGTGGGAGTGCTCCTGCTCGGTGCAGGACAGGAAGGTCACCAAGCGCTTCTCACTTCCCTCTGAAGCTCTAAATCTTTTGGAACCCTTCCAAAACACTCTCTGGTCTCTTGTCCAAGGGTAATCAAAGCTGGAGGAGTTGTTTACATGCCCCTTTTTAGGGCAGTTCACCCCCCTTGAAGATGAAACCAGCCTGAGTAACTTTGACTGCCCCGCGAGCCAGTCCTGAGTGTGTGTTTGGTAATCAGGAGATACAGAAATCCCTGTGAGCTCTGTGGGCAAAGCCCAAGCTCAGACAAAGAGTTTCCAGAAAATAAATGGTTTGTGTTAATCCTACCAATTCATCTCCAGGTTTTCTTCTTCCCAAACAAACCTGCACTGGCTGAGCCCACTTGTAACAGAGCCAGCGAATACACACGCTTGTGTTTTAACTCTCATTGAGGAGGGCTCAGTTCCTTCTTTCCCACTTGTCTTTTTTTCTTTCTTTTAAAATTATTGTTATTTTATATTTGATTACATCCTATTATATCTGATACTTACCAGAATTAAGCTCTCCTCACTGTAATGAAACCTCAGTGAGCCCGGAGGGCTTTGGCAAAAGTAACCTCGGGCTCGTTTGTCGCGATGGTTTTGCCAAGCCCACACAGCTCTAATTATGTCTTTTCACTGGCCTGGTTTAAACTGTCCCCTCTTTCCAAAGTCTTTTGTGTGTTGTTCAGGAATACAGAGTTACAATGAGCACAGTATGTTTAGAATAAGTTTAATTGGATTTGGTAGCCGAGCAAGTGTACGTTTTTATTAGAGGTACTGACGGCTTCCAGTGGAGATAATATTTATACAGTGGTCCAGAATTGTTTGCATTTAGGAGAATAAATAAAATGAATAATATCCAAACAAGATAATTAAAATGTCAATTACAAAGTACCTTTAATTTGCTCTGCCTTTTGATTTGCATATTTCTTCCTTTACTTTGAAGACAAAGAAAAATGCACTCGATACCGAATTTTCAGCTCTCAAATATATCACATAATATGATATATTAGCAAGTTACCTCCCTTTTGCACTGTATTTACAGAAAGGTTGAAGAAAAACACCCATATTTGCATATTGGGCCATTTTTCTTTTCGTGTACATTTTCTGTCTGACTTTTTCAGATGTTGACTTTCATTTTTGTCAAATCACAGTGTTGTGGATGAGAAAAAAACCCCTCAAACCAAATCCAAATAACACAAAGAGAAATCCTTAAAGTTCTATGGAGTACTGGCTAAAGGCTGTGATGGACAGGTAGTTGTAGAAAATGGATTTTGTTTGCCACTGACCTCTCTTTATGTAGGTATTCATATTTAAATTTTTAAAAAATCAACATTAAACACAATAACCTGTTCTGTTATTATATATATATTATATATATGATGTCCTATCCTAAAGAAGTGGATTTTGAGAAACTGTTTAAATTTTGTGTGTGGAGCTTCCAAGGCAAGAACAAGATGACAGAAGGCCATAAGATTCACTAAAACCTTTGTGAACCTGTTGCTTTTTACGTACCTGGAGTTTTGTCTTTGTTTCCAACATAGTCAGCACTTCTAAAAATGTGTAATCTTGCAGTACCTGGGGCTATTTTTGTGGTTTGAAATAGCAAATTCTTTCTTGTGATTCCTAAAAATGGCCATTTCTGAGCAGGTTGGGCATCTTCTGTCTCTTTATTTTGCTGTTGTTTTGGTAAATCTGATTTTTTCAACTCTTGCCGTGCCTGTACCGTGAATTAGTCGTCGTCAATAATTATTGCTCTCCATTTTGATCTTCTGTGTGGGTACTTGGCAAAATCTGTGGGGACTACTCGAGATGAAAGGGTTGCTATGCAAATAGGAAAAATCTTACTCCCCAGTATTTGTCACCAGTTGCAAAGCACAGATTTGGAATGAGCAGTTGTGTGGCATCCTAAGTAAATAGGGATGCTGGGCTGACACAGCCTGTGGGGCTCCGAGACAAGTGGGAAAAGCAAGTTAAGCTTTTTATTTTTATAATAGTTATTGCTACTCTCCATTTATTTATTTTTTTTTTTAAATTTTTTGTTTCTGGCGGGCTTTGTTAAGCAGATCTTTATTCCCAGAGACTGAAATGTACTCCTCTTTCTTTTTCCTTGAAAATTAAAAGCTTCTACCTTAAAGAAGTGAATGATACATTATCTGCTGTCTCTAAATTGAACCCATTTGGAGCTATTTGCATCCTGTAGAAACCTACAGCTGAGTGCTGTGCTCAGAGGTGTAATGACTGGTTGTCACAACACGCTGGAGGTGGCCCCATAACAAAATGATCCCCTGTCAATCCCCTTGCAGGAAATGCTCTGGCAACCTGTAATTCAGCCTCAGTATTAACATCCTGCCTGGGTTTTGTTAAATAGCACTTTCTAGGAAGTAGATCTGCTGAACTTGTGCTTAATAATGTTTTAAGGGGAATATTTGATGGAAGTTTGAGAAAGCATCACATGGGGTTAACAGTGATTTGTCATTTGTTTCTAATTAAAGGACTTAATCTCTTATCACTGGAACAGCCTATTTTTTTTTTAATACTAAAGGCACAGATGTGAATAGAAACATATTAATGAGATGTCATACTACACAGTCATTTAGTGTTTTGTTTAACTTAAACATAGCAGAAAATGTGCATCTAAGTAGACACATGTAATGACATTGAGATAGAATTCTAATTCCCCGCATTTGCATAACCTTTCACAGCTTCCACCTTGCTGCAGTTATCCTATACCCAAAATTGCTGTTTGTTACAGCAGTGAAAAGGTCTGAAATCACACCATGACTTTGTTTTCCTGTCCGAGGGGCTGGGGTTGGCCTTAAACCAAACATGGTTGCTTTTTTGACTTGGTTGGCTCCTCTTAAGACTAAAATAAAAGTGTGTCCAGTTTGTCAGTCATGACAGTTGTTCTTGTAAAGTGATGAGGAACAAGGACTGCCCTCATCCTCAGATATCAGACATTCCAGGTGCATGACAGCCACTCTAAATACCTAAAAACTGGGAAAAAGTTGCATAAACTAGTTTCAGAATCACTAAATCATTAAGGCTGGAAAAGCCCTCCAATGTCATTGAGTCCAACCTGCAACCAAACCCCACCTTGGTCACATCCAGTTTTTCCTTGGGCACTTCCAATGTGCAAGAGTAAATCTTTTCATGTGGGTAGGAAAGGTCCCCACGTATTAATTTAGTGATTTAGACCATGAATGAACTTAAACCCACATTTAAAATATTTTGGGCTGCTGTGCCTGTTGCCCTTAGTGCTTTGCTTTGTTATTTTCATAGTGGGAGACCAATTATAATGGGTTACATCCCTTCCTTTATGACAAACTGTTTCTTTTGGCTAGGCTGGTTATGAAAATTAAGGCTGTTCATTCAGAATTCCAAATTTTTCCCTTTCCTCACATGCTCTGTAAGCTTCCATTAAAAATGAAAGCAATGACATGCTAAAAACAATCCTGGCTTATAGAATAATAACTAACAACAACTATAGAGCAAAATTAGATGGTTTTAACATGCAGAGTTTTTTATCAGGTGACTCTAACCTTTGGCTGTTGCTCACTGTCAAGAGCAGCTCATTACTTGAGGACTCCATAAATGTTTCCTGGCATTATGAAACATCCATTGAGAGAAAAGGACAGAAATTTGATGGTTTTATTTAGACAAACAGTCTCCTTTTGTGAAGATGTTCTCTGTTTCTTGATGGAAAGATTGAAATGCAAGTGAGAATATTTCAAGTTTTTGCACTGGCTGTCAGATAAAACAGAACTGGATAGCCTTAAAAGTTATTAAAAATAATTGAAAATTTGAGTGCTTATGTGCACTGGCTGAGAAAGAAAATTGGATTCAGTTTTGGAGATAAGACCTTTGGTGTTCAGTCTTTGGTTTTCTTCTTTCAGTCATTCACAGGTTTTGATATTGAGTGGAACTCAAAGGGCTGCACCACAAATCTGAGGGTCAATTTGGCTTTTCCATTTCACCTGTGCTTATTGGGTGCTCAGGAATGTGATGATGACAAAACTCTTTATTTTCAGGGATGTCCCCACATCCAGCTAGTAAAATATTGTTCACTTTTAGGACCACACAAACAGCTATGATAGGTTGCATGAGCTTCATATCTAGGAAACAAAAATTAATTTGTGCCAACTCAAATGCAGATTATTGAACCTATTTCTTCTATTTTCCCCATAAAACAGCACAGTAAAGCCCAGGCAGGACAAAATCTGTGCAGATTTGCCCCAGTCTCTCCACCCAGCCTGAGGTCTGTGTCTGATGGAGAGTTCTGGTCCTTTCAAACGTGCAGGGAAAGTTTCAGCCCAGAGTTTACTCAGTGTTTCTGGCCCCCTGTAAAAGTTTGAGAAGGGCTCATAAATGGCAAGAAGGCAGTTTGTATAAAAGAAATGTAGCCTGGCAATAAAAGCCTGTTTTGAAGTACACAACATGGTTTCTGAATAAATATTTCTTTAATGCATGTAATTACCGGATCAGCAGAATAAATGTGGTCATGTCCTTGTAATTAATACATTGTCAAAAGTTCATTTAAGTATAATAATTTCACAGCAAAACTGCTGCCTATGTAGTTTGTGCGATAATTTGTTAAATTAAGTGCAATAAATATAAAATTATTGGTAGATATATATTTTTTAAGTTCTTATTCATTACAGCACGCTATCTAATACACTTAAAGGGATTTTTTTTTTCATTAAAAGAAAAGCCACTAAAAATAAAAGTGCTGTAATGATGTTTTTCTTCTTTTTGCTAAAGGAATTTTCAAGCAGCACCACTTAGTATCGCAGCTGCAATTGGCAAATATTTAGTTAAGAATTGTGTAATCAAGTTGGCAGAGGCTTGAAGATCCAGTGAGGAATGCGCAGAGAAAGATGCCTGTTTATGCATTGTAGAAAAGCAAAATGTTTTTTCCTGGATTTGGTGTCAGACTCTTTCAGTTGTACCCAGAGCTAATTACAGGGCTGGGTTAAATGTTACAGCTGTACTGAGGTTTTAGCAATGGGGAGAGTGTTGTTCTTGACTTTTGGAGCTTATTTGGATAATTCTGAAGAAAATCATTCTGATTCTTGGCTGCCAATCCAGAGTGGTGACTTTTGGTGGCTTGTTTTGTGGCGTGCAGGGAAGCAGAGGCTGTGCAGCAAGGATGTGACCATGGACAGTGGTGGTGGCCAAGCCCAGGCTACCTGGAAATGTCATTTTTTTCTCAATCAGAGTCTGTGTCTGGAAATGTAATTTTTTTCTCAATCAGAGTCTGTGTCTGGAAATGTCATTTTTTTCTCAATCAGAGTCTGTGTTAATGAGGGAGAGGCTGAGCATTGGAAGGGAGGATTTTAAGCATTGTCCAGGGAGGTTTGGAGTCCCCAAATCCGAGGAATGCCTGGGCATGGCTCAGTGCCCTGGGCTGGGGACAAGGTGGGGATTGGGCCCAGCTGGGACTCCATGGCCTTGGGAGGGCTTTTTCAACCTAAATAATTCCATGATTATGTCCTCAGAGCCTGGTCAGAGATGAGTTTCTCAGCTGACCACACAATGACTAACTCATGTTAAAAATAAAATTCCCTGGTTTCCAAACCTGTGCTGAGTTGGTGCCCACAAGACCACGCTTTTCCCATATGATGTCACCCATGGAATGACTGATGGAGTTCACAATGTTTGTAGTCACAGCTTTAAACTTACCCACACAGTAGAAGCTTCTTATTTTATTTATAAAGGCAGAAAAGTAAAAATTTTAATTTCTCACTGAAATTTCCTGAAATTTGTTATCCTATCAGAGTTTATTCTGTGGGTCAGTATTCAACAAATACGGACTAGGCAGGAGTTGGTGTGTTTTCAGCTGGAGCTGGGACCAAACCAAACCAACCCAAACCTGTCTGGACAAGCAGGCTCGGAGAGGGCAGCAGTCCATGGGAGGATGGAGCTGTAAGCCCAGGATGTCTGTGAGGAGTGATGGAACCTGCAGAACCTGTTATCACCAAAAAAAGCCTCAGAGAACCTGCAGGGATCTCTGAGCCTTTTTCGGTGATAACATCTTTATCAGTGACCTGAGGAGGCCACAGGGGGAACTCTCAATGTGTTTGCAGAACTTGCTGCATCTTCTTTTTTTATAATGAGGGTGGTAAGAGCCTGCACAGGTTGTCCAGAGAAGCTGTGGCTGCTCCTGGATCCTGGAAGTGCCCAAGGCCAGGTTGGATGGGGCTTGGACACCCTGGGATAGTGGGAGGTGTCCCTGCCTGTGGGAAGAGATGAATTTTAAGGTCCCTTCAAACCTAAACCATTCAGTTCCTCTCCTCTGTGATCCTGGGCAGTTGGAGCAGGGAATGATCTGTGACCACCTCCCTTTGCTCAGGAATTTGTGTGGGACAGAGGGATGAAGGACAACCAGCACTACTTGGAAAGCTGGAGTTTCACACTGCACAGGAGAACTTTTTCCCCATGAGGGTGCCAAGCAGGGCAGGAATTTTTCCAGAGTAGCCATTTCCACCCCTGGAGGTTTGCAGGGCAAGAGTGGATCAAGTACTCAGCCACAGGGTTGGACCCTGCTAGGGCAGGGGGTCGTGGCTGAGTCATCCCAAATTTTTCTGTGATTCCCACAGATGTAAGGACAAAAAAACCTCCCAATCCCTAAATCTGAGACACGCTGATCCATTCTGACTTCCACCCCAGGAGTAAATTACAATTTGTAACGAGGATTCCAAACGATCCCTGACGTCTGTCAGCTCCAGTTGGAGCACAAGGAATGCTGCATTTCAGTGCTAACAGCTCCCTTTGCTCCAGCGAGATATAAATGTTCCTTGACCTCAAACACAGGTCACAGAGCACGTGTGACATCTTGTAATTAAGCTAAAAGATTCATTGACAAACACCGTTTCAGTGCTGAGATTTAGATGGTTACAAGAAACCATAAAAATTGTTGTGATCCTGCAGGGAAATTGGCTCCAATGGGTCTATTTTATGTCTTGGCTTTGAGACATTGTATGCAGCAAGAGCAAAGCAGTGCTGCTCATAAACAGTGGAACATTAATTATATACATTTAATTTTATGTAACTTGTGGAAAACATAAGAAAATTCATGTATTGTAAATGTCATCTTTTTTTTTTTTTCCTGAAGGGATTTTCCATTATTATTATTTTATGATGATAAAATAAGGTGTTCTGATGGACTCTCAAAATAATTTTTATATTTATTTTTACTTATTTCAGTAATATTGAGTCAATAAAGATGGTATCAGGAAATCTATGAACTATAATGAATTTTATTTACATTTTTATTATAGCACTAACTTCACATCAGTTCCCTTCAAGTGTACAGCTGAAAAAAAAAAAGTGCAAATCGTCTCTTTTTAGGAAAACTACCCGAAACATCTCAATCACTTTTATAATGGATTCTTTATTGCAGTGATAGAAAATATTTACATCAAGACAAAGCATTCATCAAATGAGGTCATATTCTGGGAGGTCATATTCTGGGAGAACAGTGAAAATGGATTAATGGAAGGGGAATATTCATGGTGAGAACTGGTCCTTGCTTCCATAGCCTTTTTCTGGAAAACAGGAGTATCTATAAAGGAAGATGAGTATCCCTCAGCATGGAGAGAAGTTCCAGAACCTGATCTGCAGCACAGAGCCACTACACGAATCTCTTTCCCTTAAAAATTGTGCTTCAAGTTTGTCATGAGTGTATAAAATGGCTTTGATGGTGGTTCATAGAATCCCAGAAAAGTTTGGGGTTGAAGGGACCTTAAAGGTCCCCAGTTCCACAGGCAGGGACACCTTCCACCATCCCAGGGTGCTCCAAGCCCTGTCCAACCTGGACTTGGGCAATTCCAGGGATCCAGGGGCAGCCACAGCTTCTCTGGGCACCCTGTGCCAGGGCCTGCCCACCTTCACAGGTTTCTTCCTTCCTATTAATCTAAACCTCTAATTTTAACCTCTATTTAACACTAATTAAGTGTTCTCAAAGTATGGTCTGAAGTCATCCTCACTAAGATGCTTTAAGAGCTGGTTCCTGTAAAAACGAGCCAACTGTGCCTCCACAAGAGCTTTTACCAAAATTCCTGGTGAAACCAGTGCTTTGCTGCCTCAGAGAAATTTTCAGGGTGGGTGGACAGCAGTCAATTGGCAGAAAAGTTTTGGGAATCGATGTTCCAGAGCAGTTAATGCAGTGATTGTGGATTGGAACCTGGGAGGAAAATGGCATTTCTGGCAGGGAGGGCTTGGCCACCTCCCTTGGAAGTGTTGGTGGCGTTTGTTTAAGGCAGCCATCTGGTCAGCACGGGGGTATAATGCACCATATTGCATCCCCAATAACATTTAAACTGTTTGCAATCTCAATAAACTTTTAACTTTTGAAGCACATGCACAGGGGTGCACTCAGCCACTACGTGAACCTGATTTCCCTTCCTCGCTGCTGTTGGAGGGAAAATCAGGTTCGCGTTTCCAAAAGCTGCAAACAGCCAGAAATAAAAAAGCAGGCCAAGAGCAGCAGAACACTCATGAAAACCTCTGGTAGCTGCTCTCCAATTCTGTTTTATTCATCCTACCACTACAGCTTGGGGCTGGGCTGATGGATTGGGCCACTGGGAGCTGCAGGGTGTGGGACTCGATGGTTTTCTCCACAGGAGGAGATGGGAGGAGGTTTGTTTGGAAACTTCAGTTTTGGAATTGTGCACAAGTGTCTCCAATGTGCATGCACTAAGCAAATATATAAATGTTTTCATTCTTCTTTCTCTTTTCATTTTTCTAATCTTTTTTGTTTTTGCTGTTGTTGTGTATTTTCCACTCAGTGGATTTTTTTTACTGTGAGGGTGGGGAGACCCTGGCACAGGGTGCCCAGAGAAGCTGTGGGTGCCCCTGGATCCCTGGAGGTGTTCCAGGCCAGGTTGGACAGGGCTTGAAGCACCCTGAGATAGTGAAAGGTGTCCCTGCCATGGCAGGGGGTGGAATGAGATGAGCTTTAATGTTCTTTCCAACCCAAAGCATTCTGGGGTTCAACAGATGAAGAGATGAAGCATTCCTTGTTGCATTTCTACTCTTGGGGAAGCAACAGAAATGATGGAAGAGGAATTTATTTCACCTGTTGACTCCTCTGCTTTTCTTCTTCTCTCCCATTCCATTCCAATCCTGACATCCATAACTAATTTTAAGTTTTATCTGAACAAATCTCCTGTATCCTTTGTGTGGCTGCTCTGGTTGGGCTGTGACTACCCAGGACAAGGACCTGGGTATGGATTTATCATGGATCAGAAAGAAATGAGCGTTCTTCCAGCCATCCATATAAATCCAGCACTGGGGAAATCTTGGATCATGTCAATTTTTCCCCAAATCCAAGCCTGAATTCTATTTACCTCTCTCCTATTGCACCTGGCATCTGCATTGAATGGACATTTTACAACTGCATGGTTATGTAGTTGGAGGACAGGTTTTCACACACTGAACCACTACTCAAGCTAGCAACAAAGAGTTGCTCTCTTCTCATCCATTTCCTGCTTTTGTCTGGATATTCCAGTGTCACTTTTAGGACAGAGCCCCATTAATATAATATGCCAGCTACTTCTGTCAAGGCATTGATATATGTCATTAGCACAATGGAAATAAATTCAAATTCATACGTTGCGTGTCACACACTGAGTTTTATCTTGACCTCCTAAGGTGAGAGACAGATGTTTTCCATGGCAAATGCTTTGGTTATTTGTTTATACTTGTCAAATGCACATCTGAAACCCACCTATATAAAACTGGAATATGGGCTGCATTTTAAGTGAAACCAGGGAAAAATATGCAGACTTTGAGAGATGAAGGGGGAAAAAAACCTGCAGCAAGCACCAGGATATGGGAGTGAATAAGCATAATAGATCAGAATAAGGCCCTAAATCAATTTTATTTTCACAGTTCCAGCATCATAAAAAGTGGGTGGCAGTAAACCAATTATTATGCAACTTAATGAACTAATTAGGAAAATCAGAGCAATAATGGTACTGGTACTGACTGATCTGAATATAAAAAGTAGAATTAAGTTCTCAGAATTGAATTTTTCAATGCAAAGGATTGCAGAATAACTTTTAAAGCATTTTGAGTTTGGGAAGAGGGAGACTGCATCTGTGGCTGCTGTGGGTACCCAAATGATCACAGCCCTGAACTCTCGGGGTCTGTTCACTCCTGTACAGCTTTAAAAACAAAAACAAGTGAGGAACAGCTCATTAAAAGCTCTGCTTGCATTTATGTGCCCCTAAATGCTGCTGAAACTCTGGTGTCTGTTGGCAGGAGGCTCTTAAATACCTTGAGCACGGGGCTGGGTGGCTCAAACCCTGTGCACTGGGATTTCTGAATAAACCCAGGCCCTGCTCTGGGCTGTCACAGGAGTGGGATTTGCACCAAACCCAGTGCACAGGAACAGAAGAAAATAATCACAAAAGCACAGCTTCTCTCCCTTAATATTGGTGTTGTTAGCACATGCTATGCTTTAAAGTGTTTAAACCCTCACATAGTGTGGTTCATGTTGACAGAAGTTATAAATATGTTGGTATCAGAGCAGGATTTCTCATTATACCTCTGGGATTATGTATGGGTGTTTCAAGACATTCAATAGTTTGTTGATTTTCTTTCTTTAAGCCATTTCTGACTGTTCATATTTGATAATATGATGTGTGATTATGGGCCTAAACCTTTTCTCTTTAACATCAGGGACAAGGCTCCTTTTGCCTTTGGTGCTGGAATTGAAATGAACGCTCATAAATTCCTCCATCATTTCCTTGCCATTGTGAAGTGCTCTGCAGTGTTTTCATTGATTTATAACATATTTCTTTTTTATCCTGCAATTGTAGCACAGGGGTTCTTTGCTGGTTTTCTTATAGTTCTGTGTTTGCCTTATCCATGTTTGGCAAATTTAGTAGCTGTTCTATTTGTAGATGGCACATGTTGATTTTTTTAATGATCTTTATGGTGTTTGCATATGGTATTTTTCCCTGGAAGGATCTGTCTGGGCCATGAGTGTTCCATCCCAAAGGAGGGGTGAAAGCGTTTTCCTAAATATTTTCATGGATAAACACAAGCAAAAAGAGAAACGAGTTCTGCTTTCCATGATCAAAACAATCGATGTGAAGAGTTTTGTTTATTTTCCTGGTCAAAAAGCCACTGTCAGAGTCTATTTAAAACAAATGGGGAGATGGGAGGGGCAAATGGCCTTGAAGCAAGTGTATCACATCCAATACTTTTTAAAAAAGAGAAGGAACCCAAGCCAGCACGTTAAAAATGAGCATTTCCAATACAATTTGTCACCCATGCATAAATCTTGCTGACATTTTCAGTCACTTTAATAGCCTTCCCATTTTATAAATCAGTATGAACTTGCACAGTTGCAAAAAGTGTGTATTTTGAACATCTCATTTGCATACTTTACCAAAAGCCAATGAGGCAGTGGAAGCAACACTGGTGATCATAATAAGTGTTTGGGAAAAGGCAGAAAGATCACTAATGGTTTGCCTTTAGGGATTTCTGTACTCCATAGGGGACGAAAATGAGAAATATTTTTCAAACAGCAGGGGTAAAGGTTTTAAAACTAGAAACACATGGAGTGATAAAAATGTTAGTGCCACAGGGCGCATAGCAGGAAAAATTTACAATGTAAAAACTGTAATTTCAGCATTAGGAAGTAATAATCGTGTTTCATCATTGTTATTAAAGCATGACCCTTAAAGTCACATAAATTAGATATAACTTTCTAGAGAAGTGTATTAATCTTCAATGGAAAATATTAGGAAAGTTTATTATCATATGAAGATCCGAAGAAACTGAGTTTTATTAAAAAAAATGAAGTTAAACTTGGTGGGGTTTTTAATTAATTAATTTATTTTTTAATAAATCTGCAGGATTTTTGAACCAGCAGACAGGCTTGTGTTTACTCAATGCAAAGTGCAGAGACCAGCTTTGCTCTGAAAACCAACAGCAGTTGCATGAGAGGAAACACAACCAACAATTAAACAAGGAACTGAGGAAATCCAGGGCATAAATGGTTTCTATTTTCTTTGACAGAGTCATCTTGGTGTGGATGCCAAATGCATCCAAATGATTTAATGAGGAACGTTGAAGCTGTTGGGAAAAAAATAAAAGTACCACAAGAATTTCCACTGGGAGTCTTGAAATGGGACCAGTCATCCAAGGTGTGTAATTAGTGACTGAGGCAGTTCCCATCCTGCCTGTAAAGTGCAATTTTATGAGGGCCTCAGAATGTCCTGACAGTGCTGCTCAACAAGGGCACTTCACCTGCAAGAGCTTTTTGGGAAAACTTGTGTTTCTGGAAATCTGACCCCACCAGGAGTGGGTGTGAAGGTCCTGGGCTGTGGGAAAGTGGTGCAGTGTGGTGGGACCTGGTGGACAACTGCATCCATCCAGGATGAACATGAATTCTGGCTTTTCTGGCTCCAAAATCCCAAAGTGTTTCCTGAAGTGAAGTGTTCTGGGTATGGATTCAGCACTTTCTGCTAAGAAAGGAGCTGCCTGGCTGATATCTAAAATAATTTTATAGTTTTATCCTGCAATTTCTCCGTTTCGATTTAAAAAAAACTAACTGCCAGCAGTGACAGACTGGGTGTGCTATTAATGAAAATTGAATTATAATAATGAATGGAACAAATTGATTTTATTGGTAAAGAGTTTTGACTTCCTGCAAGGCAAACAGGCACGTTGGGTTTGGGGTTCTGGATGTGTCCTGTGTCAGAGCAGTGGGGATGTGCTTCCAGAGTGGGAATCAGCCAATTCACTGCTCACTCATTAGAGAGAAATCAGAAAAATCAGAATAGAAAAAAGCTCCCTCTTCATCTTCCACATTCGGCGCCCTCAGCTTTAGGATCCAAATCTTGATTTCCACTTGTTTCCTGCTTCCTTTTTGCACATTGTTCACCTGCAAGAGGGAGATGTCCAATTTGGAAGAGCAGACAGCCCCTTCCCAACGTAATCTGCAGCTCCATTTGTGGGCAGCCGCTCTCCAGAGAGGAATCAAACCTTTCCCAAGTGCTCCAAACACGGGGGTGCAGTGCACAGGGAGGGCATCGTTATTCTCCCTCCTCACAGCTGTGTTCTGATGTGAAAATGGCTGTGGCTCTGTTTTCCTGCCCCTTCCTGCCAGTCCCTCAGGCAGTTTATGATGCTCATGTGTCACAGACATTCTTCTTGAAAAATCCTTTCTTAGGATTTTTCCTTGCTGGAGCTGAAAGGTTTCAGCAGCAATGAAAACAATTATTATCTGCTGCTGTGGAATGCAACAGGTCCACCCGTGGTTGGTCCCTGTAGATGTTTGGACCTACTGACCACTCATGGTGGAGCTGCTATCGCTCTCTGCAGACACACAGAGCCTTGTTTTTCATTCCTATCTATCTCTCTCTTAGCTTAGCAGCTTCTGAAGAAGCCTCTTGCCTTTCTATCTTTATGTAGCATAGTTATAATGCTGTATATATATCACAATATAATAAATCCAGCCATCTGATCATGGAATCAAGATCCTGTCTCATCCATCCTCTACAAACCCCTGCAAACACCGACAGCACTCATGCACAGCCAAAGATCAGGCACCGTGCTTCTCTCTGCAATTGCAAACTAACAAGACAAACTTGCCCAAATGGGAATATTTCTTTTTTTCCAGGATGCTTTTCCTCTTTCCATGAGAGAAGATTGGAAAACTTCCATCAGTGGCAGAAACTTGTCATTTTCCTAAGCAGAAAAGGTCAATTTTTTTAATTTTGTAAAAAATTTACCTGTTCTCTCACACCAAAAGTTTATTTTAATGGTCAATGTCTTGTAAACACCTGCAACTGCAATGGCACTGATGGAAAGAGGCTTCATCCTTTTCTCAGGGAAAAGGGAAATATTCCAGATCTTTAGCTGGAATTCTGCCTCTGCAGTTGCAACATCATTAGCTGCAGGTAATTGTGCTAATACAAATATATTCTCTGCAAATTAAATTATCTTACTCTTCAAAGCTATATTGAGCTTCACACCACCAGTGTGAGGGGTGGTTGGTACAACCAGAATGTGATTCTCTTGTATCTCGAGTAATATTTTGAGAACAATATGGGGTTTGTCTCAGAATGTTAGTCTGAATGAGTGAAATAATAATATTATTTATAATATTATAAATAATAATATTATTTATAATATTATAATAATAATAATATTATTTCACTTCTATAATAATGATCTATAGAACAGAATTTAAATGGTAATAAAAAAACCCTTGTATATATATAAAGCTATATATATATTTAGAATTCTAGATTAAACAGAGTCCAGTGATGAACTGCAGTGATTTTAAGAATTTTTAATGACACATTCCAACAGTATCTGTCCAGGAGTGGGATTAAAATTGGGCTCAGCTTTGGAGATCAGAAGTGGTTTTAGATTTCCTTGATATTTGTATATCAAGGAAATATTTCTATTTCTTTGATATTTATTTTTATTTATTTATTTTTGTATATCAGTCTGCATCACTCAGACTGCAAAAGATCTGTACAATGGACACCAAAAGTGTTTCTAATACAAAGTTCACTGTGGTTCTGTACCTTTGGGAGCTTGGCCCAAAAAGTTTCAATCTCTTCCTCTGGGAATTTTATTATCTCTTAAAAAACTCTGATTACAGAAATTCAGATGTTATTTGGTAAGAGTTTGTGCATTTTCTTATATCTCTTTAGTTTATTTAGAGTATGTAAAACCTATAATCTGGACTTTGTGGTTAAACAGTCATGTTTTTCAGGAACTGAAAGCTCTAAGGTCAAATCTAATATTTACAGCTTGAGCCATTTAAATGAATAATTTCAGGTGGTATCATTTAGAAATTGATAGAAAAATTGTGAGAATTATAGTATATCTGTAGGACCAGCTGTAGCAAATATAAGCTGGAGTGCAATAAAAGCAGAACAGACAGGCTGGAAGAAAATTCAAGGAGATTATCAAAGATCAGAATTGAAACTTCTTTTATGTAATATTTTCATGAATGATCTTTACAAAACAAAACAAACAAAAAAATTATTCTTTTTAAACACTAAATTTGATAACATCACCGGTTCAAATTTGAGATCTACAGAAATAAGTAGACTGTGCTGAACCAGTTTATATGAAATTAAATTTAGCACTACTGAAATTGAGCTGCCAGAGGAAGAAATTTCCTAGGAACTGGAATTTCTCAACACAGAACAACAGAGGGAGGGAAAAAAGGATTTGATTGCACCAGAGTGTTAACAAATGATTGAGATCTACCAATACAAAACTATTATGAAAAAGATTAGACACGAGCAGAGATATTTCCAGCAGGAAAGATAATGTAATCCTACAAGGCTTTTGTAATTTATTTTTCTCTCTCTCGCAGTGTCTTTGTTTAATTTTCTTGTAATTTCTTTCTTTTTTTCCCTGGGTTCTGTGGGATCAGTTTCCCTTATTGCATCCATTCTTCGGCATGAATTTACTGTAGGCACATGGAGTGATTTCAGCTTATGACATGTGGAACTTCACAGGCCCTAAAAATAAAATTAGGGATCTGAAATAACCCCTCCAATCCGAGAGCAGTTATGCAAAGACAAAGCTTTTGCTCCAAGTGGAAACGTGAGGGTTTCTGGATTTCTCTGGAATGTCAGGCAGACATCTCAATGTCAGGGACGTGTCCTGATTTTCCCTGGATAAAAACAAACCCAACTTCTGCCTTTTTTTTTTTTTTTTTTTTTCTTTTTCTTGCCTTTGGCTACTGGAGCTGAAATGAAGGCTTGGAGCTGTTATGTGATGTGAACTCTTCCAGGAAAAGCTCCTGATTGCAGCTGGGTGCATCCTCCAGTGAAGGATCTGTAAAAGGGAATTTTTCCTGATGAGGGAAAAGATTTGCATCGAGGAGATCCTGACCAGCATCTCCTGGGCAGCAGGAGAAGTGTCTGACCTTGGCTTGGACCCAGAGAATTTGGGAGTGCTGAAAGACCCTGGGCTGAAGGTCAGACACTGATCTCCAGAGATCTTCTGTCAGAGAGCATTTGTAGACATAGGCAGAGGGAATAATCAAATTTCATATTTTTTAAATACTTCTGACACCTAAAAAACACCAAAGCAAACCAAGGCCCACCCTCCAAGCCCCATCAAGTAGGCTGAAATGAGTTCTCAAGTCAAATCCACTAATTTAGATTTGTTTTCTCACTTTTTCTCTATAAATTCTATTTATTTCTTGGTAAAACTCTCTTAAAATGAGTCGTGGTAATCTTGTTTTTCCCAAGGTCAGGCAATCAGTCAGTAGTGGGCAGTCAACATCCATGGAAAACCCTACAATAATAACATTCATCCTATAAATAACAAACTGGTTCGTATGCCTGATAGAAGGAAATAAATTTTGAGAGTGATTTCAGTATCAAGTGATTGAGCTGTTTATTGAATAAACCAGAAGTGAAACACATTATTAAAAGTTATGAAAAAATAACTGTAGAAAGCCAGTCAAAACATTGTATTTTGCCATGCTACTTAAATTCAGCAGCCTTTTCCTCATGAAATATATTTTCCCTGTGAGTTTTTAAGTAAATATTTTCCTGGGAAATTATGAAGTGTATAAGGAGAATCTTGAATAAAATGCTTTTGTCTGCACAATTTTTTGGGGGTTAGAAAGGTTGTGGTTATAGTCCCTACTGACCCCAAAATATACAAATGGTTTGGATTTTGCCTAATTACCAGTTTTCACAGTTTTGATAATGAAACAGAGAAATATTTTTTTTAATTGCACTTTGGTCTGATACAAAATTTGCACCTTTCAGACTGAAAAGTTTGTGCTTCACACAAGGCATGAGAAAACAGAGAAGCTACTCTGGGCCCCAGTGAGGATGAATTACATTGAGGGCTTTCTACAGCTGGAGGAAGAGAATTGTGGTTGCAATCATCCCCAAATGTGTGGGTGTGCAAAAGATTTTCAGCTGGGAAGAAAATATAATGGTCAAATTCAGCTGAAATATTCTCAGGTTGAATTTTCTTCTGCTCTGCCATGGTTTGACCCACTGTCACCAGATTCAGTCATTGTCCAGGAGGAAAACAATTTCTGGTAAATGTTTGCTCTATTTTCAGCCAGCTAAACATGCAATGAACCAGTTATTCATGTATTTTTCCTATGGGTTTTAGATAAATGACTCATATTCCATCAAAATTGTGATTACTGATAACTGAAATCACTCATTCAGACTAACATTCTGAGACAAACCCCATATTGTTCTCAAAATATTACTTGAGATACAAGAGAATCACATTCTGGGTGTATCAACCACCCCTCACACTGGTGGTGTGAAGCTCAATGTAGCTTTGAAGAGTAAGATATTTTATTTTGCAGAGAATATATTTGTATTAGCACAATTACCTTTTGCAAAACTCCTGGCTGATTTTCTGTAGCACCAAGTTTTAGGTCTCACCCATTTCTGCATCATGCATCACCTCCTGCTGAACCAAAGCATAACCTCTTAGAAAAATAGTGTTAAATTTGATTTAAAGTCCTGAAGTGAAGGTGATGCATATGAATTATTCCTGTGATTAATTATTGGAAAACAGTGTTGTGTTTCTGCTCTGGATTTGAGTGCATTTCTATTTACCAATATTTGCAGCAATTTTTACCATTTCTCTAATAGTGACTGAACTTCCAATTTTGCCACAGTTTAACCTTTGCAGGAGATAGCTATGAAGGATTTAGTTTAGTAAATCTATTTCTGAGAGAAAAAAAACCTTTAAAAAATTTCACAAACACCTTTCCAAACCTTTCCCAGGCTTGTCACCTCCAAGCAGTAAATAGAGGGACAGAAGAGAACACTTATTGTACCTGATTCTTCTGGAGATGGAATAATGATGGATGTGAACTCCCTGTACAGCAAGGTAAGGCCTGGGCCTGACAAAAAGCCAAGAGAAGGTTTTGGCAGCACGAAAGTGTTTAATTTGAGCTCTGATATCACCTCAGTGCCTGAATCCTGCTGGAAGTTGCAATTTTCAGACTGCAGCTCTTTGCGTGTCTGAGCTGATGCTCGAAGTACCAAAACCCAGGATGGCTGCAGAGTGCAGACTGCATTGGCCACTCCAGGGTGCATTGTGGAATGGGGCAAAGGGATAAAGCTGGAAATTCAGCTGGGGGGGAGCTCATTAATCAGGACCACTGTGACACCAGCAAGGCAGACACTTTGGGAAGGAGCAAGGAGTGCAGAGTGGGAGAGCTGGTGGCCGAGGTCCCCATGTCCCAACGGGGCTGGAATTTGGGAATCATGTGTGGAAGGGGCTGACAGCTGGCCTGTTAGCCAGAGAGAGTTGGTTGAAGAAGAGATCCTGATAAGAGTTGCCTTTGCCCCTGAAAGGAGCTCTACCAAGGCTGTTGACATGGAAACAGAGGAGAATAAAAGATAAACGAGGGGGCCTTGCAGTTGGATGTTGGTGGAAAACAGTGGTGGAGACCACCCTGCACCAGTGAACATTATGTTCATTTAATGTAGCCAATGAATAGGTATAAACTTTGTACAAAGGTGTAAAAGACAGCATGCTGTTAAAATAAACAGAAAGAAGCCTTCTGAAGTTCATGGTCTTCTTCTGTGGGTTGTGACCATCTCAGCAGTGACAGGCATGGGCACGTGGAGAGCAGCAGCAGCCCTGGAGAAGGAGCACACCTGGATCTCAGGTTTGTTGTTGTTGAAGAGGCTCTTGAGGTATTAAAGAGCCTTTTTTCTTAGCTTTGCCCTCGAAGAAGAAATTGGGTTTCTTTGGCTCTGGTTTTCAAGGTTGTTTATTTTCTCTTATCTATGACATTCTTTCTCTGACCTGCTGAGATCTGTCAGGCAGGTCTGGTTGTGGCACACTGACCACCCTCAGGGTGGTGTTGGCTTTTTATACTAAGAACTACGTGTACTTTATTTACAATAATTTTCCAACACCTATCACCTATGTTAGACAGTCTGTCTCTACTCTAAACCAATCCAGAAGTGCCACAATCACAGCAGAAGATGGGGGACAAGAAGAAGAAGAAGAAGGACAGGACATGCCCAGATTCCTCCATCTTGCCTCTTGAACCCCCATTCTAAAAACCCCAAAATTCTACTTTTTCACCCTGTGACAAATTAACTATCATTCTACTCAAACTCCTGTGGCTTGGAACTCTTTACACAAAGTTGGTACTTGTTCCCATGGGTTAAAATTGAAGGCACAGGTGTCCTTGACTCCGTGCCAAGGTCTCTGAGCTCCTTACCAGGATCTCGAGCCATCCAGGGCAGCCAGAGGAATGTGCTGGGTTCCAACACCTGGAGAGCAGCACCAGCCCTGGAGAAGGAGAGCCCTGCTGGGGGAAGGAGCAGAGGGAGAGCAGCTGTGGCTGCTGGCACACGCAGCCCCCAGAGCTGCCCACCCTGGCGGGTGAGGCTGGCAGCAGCGGCAGCAGCGAGGCCGGGCCATGCTAACGAGGCTGGATTGATCTGCACGGATTGCAGAGCAGCACCACAACCCTGGTGTGATCACAGGGCTGCAAAGTGGGTCCAGGGGAACACCTTGACTTCCCCAGGAAATGAGGAGGCAGCTGTGAGTGGGGCTTTTTTTGGCAGAAAAGTGCTCCTGCTTTTGAGAATCGTCAGCCCGGTGTTGTTCGCTCTCCTCGCTCGGCATCGCCCCACCACAAGATTTAGTGAGCTGTGTTATGGACCTGGAAGGAAACTCCTGCCTGAAAAATCATGTTACAACACCAACACTATAAATGTGTTATGGAAAGGCTGCTTTGAAGGAATAGAGAAAAATGTGGAGCATTTGTTTTGTAAATGGGAAATTCTCTCTCTCTCTCTCTCTCTCCCCGATATAAAATGAAATCGCTGGTCAAAGAGTTATATAAATTTAATAAATGTTTTTTATGAACATGTGAACACTCTCTGGAGACATTTTGCCAGTAGTTTGAATGGCAGTGGTGAAGTTGCAGAAAGCTTAAATGACAAAGAAAATGGAGAAAAATGGAAAAGAAAGAAAAAATGGGAAAATTGAAAAAGAAAACAGAAGCAGAGAGAGACAAGGAAATCTCTCACCCTTTTTGACAATAAAGAACAAACCATAATCAGGACTTGCTGATAAGCTGCAAACTTCTGTATTCTGCATTTCCTTAGGCAACCAGAGTTGTCCTCCACAAGGATTGTTTCAGCAAATCCTGCAGGATTTGAGGGAGAGCAGGAGGCTTCAGAAATGCCCAGAACTGCAAGCTCAGTCTTGCACTTGGGGAAGTGAAAATGGAAAGTGATGCCTTTGGAGAAAGCAGCCTGTAATGCAAGAAGACAAATCACTGATTTGGAATTGATATGTTCCTTGTACTTGATATGCTCATTTATATGCAAGGAATTTATTTGATCCCAAATTCAGGAGTTTAACCAAACAGGCAGATAATTATCTGGTCATCGAGTGAAGAAATGAGGAAAAAAAGCCCTATCAAGATTCCTGTTGCAGAAAACAAATCTATAAATTAGGGAACAAGTGAGGAATCCAGAAGAGGGAAGGAATGTCCTAAATAAAGTCCAATTCCAGGACTTGTGTAGCATTAAGGCTGTGCTTGTACAAGAAGTGAAGAAACTGAACCAGAGAGAGAAAAGTCAGCATTAATGTTGAACCTTGCCCTCCTAATTTCTAAAATGAATTTATTTTTATTTTTCCACGCTCTCCATGCATTGCCAATGTAAATGACAGAGCATTATTAATTAACACAAACAATATTAAGACATTGAAATATAAAGAGCTTAGATGTTTTTTGGTTTTCAGGTCTGAATTAACAAAAAGCAATGTACAGCTCCCTCCTCTCACACACATTTGTTAGGCTGGTGTCTTTTGGTTCTTAGTGTGAATTCCTTTTTATTTTAGGTTTTAATTACTAGTTCTATACTCAATACATTTATATTTGCAGACAATATATAGTTTAATTTATAGTTATAATATGTGCTAAATTTTTAAGAGCAGATGTAAAATAATTACAAAAATTTCAAGGTCACACTTCTATTCTCTTTGGGTTTTTGAATAACATGTGTTGGCTAATTTTGAGACTAATTTTCAAACCCTCAGGAAGCTTTTTAAAGTATTTCAGCTGAGCAGGAATCTCAGGGTCAGGAACAGTGCATCGGATTTGGATCTAAAAGGACTTAGGTCACAGTGCTTTCTATTTATTTTCATTTTTATTTTATTTTATTTTATTTTATTATTTTATTTTTTCTTCTTTTTTGGCAAGAAGTTTATTGTAAAATGCTAATTTTTATAGACAAATCAAAATTGATTAAATATTGCCTTAAAAAGTAAAAACACTTCTTACAAATTAGCACTTCACAGTGTTTGATAGACAAACAACACCCAGGATGTAAGGAAACATATTTTATATGATTGCTAATTATTATGATGTGTAGAAAGGGGCTCTACATTCAATAGATAAAATTAGAAGTGTAGAAAATATAGAAAGAATTTATACTTGAAAAAAGCTGACTGGATCAAATGTCATTATTTTGATATAATCTGATTTTACAAAATCTGTATATATGAGCACGAACATGATCTCGTTCGAACATGGATCATTTTAATTTTCTTCATTTTAGTTCCATGAAAACCCATCAGATTTTTGGCAAAGCTTATCTATTGAATAGTTAATTGTTGGTGTTTTTCAAAATACATTTAAGATACAGGCAAATGATTTTTTTTTCAAGTTTTACCTCTTTTATTTTTGGCTCTGAAACTGAAAAGAATGAGAATTTCTTGCACTAAGAAAAGCAGAATTGCCCACCAAGTCTGATGGTCACATCTCTAAAATCTGTGGGAAATGTTAATGGTCAGAAATTTAACCGAAGAGTTGAGGAGACCTGGAGCGTTACTTTCTCCACATAAATTCATTTTAAACACAGGAGACACACAGTGTGACTCAGATCATTAAATGGGAATGTCTGGGTGAGTCCACAAAGTGCATTTCACTCAGGTTATTATTTTTTTTTCCCTCTAAATATCGAGGATGCATTAAGATAATTGCAACAGAGTAATTAGACTTTCTCCTAAAAATGACTTGTCTACAAGTGGTTTAATAGATTAAGGATTTTAAAGGGGTTGGAGAGAACCAGTTACAGTAATCAGAGAAGAAAAAGTGCTGAAGGTATCACGAAGGCTCATAATTAAGCTGAAGCTTACAGCTCAATTAAACTTGAGCATCATTATGCAGAAAACATCAGTGGGCATCAAGAGTCCCATAAAAAGAGATGGGATCCATGTGAAACAGCTAAAAGGTAAGGCAGGATATGGACTGGTCCAAGACTTCCAGATAAAGTCAAGGAAATAAAATTGAAATTTTCATGTTCTTTCAGTTAAGAGTCTTGTGTTAGTTTTTTTTTTTTTTAACCTACAGCAGTCAAATAATTAAAATATTGTGGAATTCCTATTAGTATAACAATGCTAGGAAGAGCACATCAGTCAAAACTGCTGTGCCATAAACACTTTGGGATATTACAGGCAAAAGAAATTTGTTGCAAAAAAGAAAATTTCGTATGGAAAGTTTTTTCACAGGAAGGCAGATTTTGGTGCTTTTCTCTGAAAAATATCATTGCAGTTTCAACTAAAAAATTAAAAATGCATTGATTGTGCAATTTGTGATTCTGTAATGGGAAATTTAAGATGGGAGGACTGGCAGAAGTACTGCAAGAGTAAGAAGTTGCAGAGTATCATAGGAAGAATGAAGAGATCCTGGCATGAAAGGTTTGACCCAGATCCTATAAAATTCACAGTTATTAATAAACTATTGTATTTAGGTACTCTTGCCCTTTTTATTTGCAGCTCTGCATGATTTAATATTATTTTTTTCTTCTGTGCTGCCCTCTGGATTAGTACCTGCAGGAAACCTCCCAGCTGCCCTTGGAGAAATATGATATTAGGGATCAAATGTCATTATTTAATACAGAGAAAAAAGGAAAATCTCAAAGTGAGCGGCTTGAAAGTCCAAGTGCCAGCACATTTCAGATCCAAGCCCTTCCCTTACAAATACAATAATTGTAAAATTCCCACTGTTTTCCTAGGAAGTGCTTTGTAGTATTTGTTGGATATTATTTGTGCAGAGGCTTTTAGTCAGGAGTTAAATTATCACTTAATACTGGTTTTAAAGAAGTTTCATCTGGAGGAGTTTCCAGGTGGAGCTTGTGAGGCAAAGTGAGTTACCCTAGAAATTGCAGGAGGCCCTGCAGTGGCTCAGGCTTGGGTCTCTCCTGCATCCTGACTGGATGTCCCCAGTTCTGGAATGTTCCTTAGGGGATTCTCTGTTGAGGAGCAGAGGAGGAGGTGGATTCACTTGGTGGCTCATAACTCCAAGCAATATCCAGAGGGCTGAGATCACAGAATCCTAGATCTGAGCATTCATTTGACCATTTCTTAATTAGTGACCACATGTCTTAGGTTGGGAATGGGATTGTGTATTCTATTTTTTAGAGGTGGGGCAGTTCTCTTCTGTTCATGGGGCAGTTTTCTTTCTCTTCCCCAACCAATCCTCTTTCCAGGAGATCTCTGCTGTTCATGGGCCATTAATTATTAATTATCTTCTGTTCACGGGCCATTAATTATTAATTATCTTCTGTCCATGGCCAGTGAGTGTCCCTGCATGGCTGATCCAATCCCACCATCCCATGGGGAGATGCTGTGCCCAGGGGAGGAGCCAAGCATTCCTACCTGGATCCAACCTGAGCTTTGGGACAGCACAGCAGCCTCTGCCCCCTGCACTGCCACAGGAGCAGCTTTGTGCCCCCTGCACTCCCAGAGGAGCAGCTTTGTGCCCCTGCACTGCCAGAGGAGCAGCTTTGTGCCCCTGCATTGCCAGAGGAGCAGCTTTGTGCCCCTGCATTGCCACAGGAGCAGCTTTGTGCCCTGCACTGCCAGAGGAGCAGCTTTGTGCCCTGCATTGCCAGAGGAGCAGCTTTGTGCTCCCTGCATTGCCAGAGGAGCAGCTTTGTGCCCCTGCATTGCCAGAGGAGCAGCTTTGTGCTCCCTGCATTGCCAGAGGAGCAGCTTTGTGCCCCCTGCATTCCCAGAGGAGCAGCTTTGTGCCCCCTGCACTGCCAGAGGAGCAGCTTTGTGCCCCCTGCACTGCCAGAGGAGCAGCTTTGTGCCCCCTGCATTGCCAGAGGAGCAGCTTTGTGCCCCCTGCACTGCCAGAGGAGCAGCTTTGTGCCCCCTGCATTGCCAGAGGAATTCCAGGCCCATCTCCAGCAGCCCTGGAGCTGCAGAGGAAAACTCCCCCCTTGTGCAGGATCCCTGCTCCAGCAGAAGCACAGCTGGCACTGCAGGAGGGCTGAGCCCCCCTGGGATGGGGCTGTGTCACCACCCTGAGCCACCTGGCAGTGGTTTGTTTTTTGTGTTTTTTTTTTTTTTTTTGTACTATTACATTTATATTTTTAATTTTCCTAGTAAAGAACAGTTATTCCTATTCCTATATCTTTACCTGAGAGCCCCTTAACTTCAAAATTATAATAATTCAGAAGGAGGGGTTTACATTTTCCATTTCAAGGGGGGCTCCTGCCTTCCTTAGCAGACACCTGGCTTTTCAAACTCGGACACTGTGTCTGTAATCATATCTTGGTTTTGTTTGTGCTTATAGTGAAATGAAGATGCTCCAGTGTTAATTGAGAAGGGTCTATCAGGCCATGCAGAAATTCCCTCCTAATTTAGATTTCCAGTGTGGGTCAGCTGGGCACGGATGTCTCTGCAGTGTTTGCCCACATTCCTGCTCTGTGGTAAATATGAATTTAGATCAACTCACAAAGAATGCAGGATAAACCAATTTAAATTTGTCCTGCCTGGTTAGTTCCTGTGAGGCAAATTGGTGCTCTTTGATAGTATTTAGATTTTATTGTGAAATCAACAGTTAAGTGTGCATTGTACATTAGCCCAAGCAGCATGTTTGTTCCTGCTCAGGACCTTAAATATTATTTTTGTTATTATACTTGTTAGAGCGTTGTTTTATTACACTAAATAACATTAGCTAAAATTATAATTGCCATCATTATGTTCTTATTGTATTAGCTGCTATGTTGTGATAATATGATCACAATATTATGGCATTATCAGCGATGGTGGTGGTGATAAACAGGCAATTCTGTAAATTCTTTGTACAGCTCAAACCATGGTAGGAGCATGAGGGGATAAAGCCTTTAATGTTTACACTGACATCAGCTGAAAGGGTAAAGATCTAAAATTTTCAACCCAAAGCCAAACCTTAGAAATTTGGATACTCAGAAAAACACATCTGAACTTCCTGAAGGAAGGACTTTTCTTTTAAGGCCATTAGAAAACAAAGGCTGAGGTGCCCAGAGCATCACATTGGTGTTAAATTTACTCACCGACCCTTCAGATCAATTTGTACCTTTTGTTTTGTAACTCTTTGAACAAAGAGAAAACCCCAAGAGAAAATGCTGTTAATAAAAGCTGCAGAGGGGCACAAATTCCAACCATGCCTTGTGCTCAGAGTCTTGACACAAACCCACAGTTCAATAAAACAGTTTTGAGTGTGACAAATCTTCTGAGTTTGGCATGTTTTGTGTGAGCCCTCTATTTCTCAATTTAAAAATACACAGGACATTAATATAGGAAAGAATTTCAAGGGTTTACTAAGCCAACAGGTGAAACAGGTGAATTTGTGAATCCCATTATCTGTCCCTTTCTGGGTAGTTCAGTGTGCTAACAAAGGTTTGGGCCATAATATTTCAGTGGCCCAAGTGAATGAGCAAGGAATGAGCAGAACAATATTTCATCTTGAGGCTTTTTTCACTCTTTCCCAGAAGATGCTGCTAGCAGCGTGCAAAAAAAAATTGTATTATACCAAAAGTGTACAAAAATAAATTCCCTCCCCCCAAGCCAATAGGTATTGTTTTACAGCTGGGAGATGGAAAACATATTGGTTGAAAACATTACAATATTTAAAAACCACATGGAGTTGTAAAAATTGGAATGAGTCCTCTAAATCTTGGATAAAATGGTTAATCAGTTGATCCTTAACAACTGCTATGTACAGTACAGAGAGCTTATAATTCACAAATGCAGGTTCAAGCAGTGTTCCCCAAGGATGGGGAGAACAGATTGAAACACTGAAAAGAAAGGGGAAGGAGACAGAAGGAAAGAAATAATTAAATAAAAATGTCAAATTCTTCATTGGCTTTTTTTGTGTTTTCCCTAGTCTTGTTCTCTGACTCTTAACCCTGAAAAAAAAAATTATCTTGATGGAAAAAATCAGTTCAATATTTTTTGATACTAATTATTAAACTTACTTGCTGCTTTTTTCATCTCTTCTAAGAAATCATCTGTGTTTTGCAAAATTTAAAGGCAAAGCCTTGCTTGTAGTGCAAGAAAGCAAAGATATATTTATTTTTTTTTCTTTTTAATGACAGTCAATAGTCCCACAACTCGCCAGTGCATTCCAAAAATTTCATGCTGTCATCATAAAAATCTGACTGTAGCAGAATCTGTCTGGCACTAGACAGAGCCCTAATGACCCTAAACTCACATACGATCCCTGGTGATCAGAAGAAGAAAAATACAGTAAAAGTAGAGAAATATGTAAACTGCTTAAGTGACAGAAAAATATCCTCTGGAGAATGTCATTCATTTTTTTTTTCCCTGTCTTTCACAACTGTCAGAGGTACCAGGTCTCTGAACTTGTCTTTTGTGTTGTTTAACAGGAAACACTGGAGAATTTTCCAGTCACTTGGAAAGTAAAATTAGTGATGAAGTGGGGTCGTTCCCCCATTCCTGCAGTTCCAGCAGCACATTCCCACTATTTCAACAGGAAGCCCAGCATAACTTTTACATGAAATGTTGGGAGTGTCAGATTTCCCTCACCATATTCCTGTTTCCAAGGGTTCATTTAATGAGAAATTGTGTTACAACAAAAACCAATAAACAAGGTTTTACTTGGCCATAGAAATCATGGAATAACACATGCATTTAAAAAAATAGAAGTGTTTTGTGTGTGCTTTTCCCCTTTTTATTTCCAAAGTAGTTGATAGCTGATTGATTTCTCATGTAGCTATAAAATAAGCACGGAGGAGTTAATAAGATTCTTTGAATGTTCAGAAGCATTTCAGAGAAATTATGCTGAAGAAACAAAGAATTTCTTAGAGTTTGAGATATTTTTTTGCCATATTGTGTGACATTTGATGTTTTTACCTCCAGCTTTTGAAATCAGCCTGATAGTAGAGGCTTCCTTCTGTCTCTCTCGACTGTGGAGAGATGAGACTGAAAATATGAATCATAAATGTGCTGACCCCAAAAGAAATGAGAAATATCAATGTAGAGTTGCTTTGAATAAATTACAGGCACTTTAAAGCCATTTGGTGTTTAATTCATTGTGGTTTTTAAAGCCAGCAGTTAGCAGGAGCCTCTCTGTGCTCTGCTGTGTTTAGCTCTGCCACCACAATGTGTTTTACACATTTTCATGAACTCATTGATTTCCCTGTGATTGGGTCTTGCTCTGGTTTTTGGGTTGGGCTCTGAGTACTGTGAGAAGGATTTTTGTTCAAATCCTCTTCTTGTCATGAGAAACATTCAGCAGGACTTTTGTTCAGATCCTCTTCTTCTTGTCAGGAGAAACATTTGGCTTTTATAGAGCACTTTTGAGGTGGACAAAGTCAAACTTCCTTACAAATTGATCAATAATGGAATGCTGGAATGATTTGGTTGGGAGGGAATTTGAAACTCATCCAGTTTCAGCCCCTGCCTTGCTTCAAGCCCCATCCAGCCTGGCCTGGACACCTCCAGGGATCCAGGGACAGCCACAGCTTCTCTGAGAAACTTCTGCCAGGGCCTCCCCACCCTCACAGGGAAGAATTTCTTCCCAAAATCCAATCTAAACTTATTCTCTTCCAGTGTAACTTGTAATTTTTTATTACTTGAAGTGTACCAAAAAAAAGCAAAAGCCATAGGACCAAAGATCTAAAGCACAATTCAGACTGTGATCCTGCGTTGGGAAGAGAGGAGAAAAATCCCTCTTATCTGCAAGTTCTGTTCTTTAAGGAAATGACAATATTGGGGATTTTTCCTCTGTGGGAGCAGCAGCTGGACCAGAGTCTGTCAGGAAAAGGCATCATTTTATTTGCTGATTCATCAGGAATTTTGCTATCTCAGTCTCCTTTCCGAGAAGGTAAAAGTGGGCAAATTGTTGGCTCAATAGAATCCTAAACTCTACTTCAGCCTGGAAGGTGTGTTTGCAGCAAAAAGTGATTCCTTCCCATAAAAATGGATATCTCAGCATACCAGGAGCCTGGAGAATGAGAAATCCTGATGTGTAAATCCTAATTAAACTGGTCAGAAATTCCTGGGATTGTCCAAGGCCAGGTTGGGCAGTGGGTCTAGTGGAAGGTGTCCCTGCCCATGGCAGGAATGGGATGGGCTTTAAGTTCACAGAATCACAGAATCACAGAAATTCTAGGTTGGAAGAGACCTTTAAGATCATCGAGTCCAACCCATGTTCCAACACCCCCCTTCCAGCCCAAACCATCCTGGGATCCTGTGAAGTGCTGCACTCCCAGGCTCACGTCAGCATTGCTGATCCCTGGATGCTCCTGCTCCAGCCGTGCACATCCTCACGTTCAGCTGGAAGTTTATAGGCCTTTGTCCACATCCCTGTGGTATTTAATGCCTTGCAAATCTTTGCAGATCAAGCTTCCCAACATCCTGAGAGGCCTTGTCAGGAAAGCTTCATCTAAATACTTTAATCTCTCTCCTTGCAGTAGAACTTTCGCTTCCCTTGCACACATCCTTTATGTTTGTTGAACTTGTATTTATGGGGCTAAGTTTTCTTAAACCCAAACAAAACAGTAATTTATCTACTTTATTTCTTTCAAAATGGTGTTCTTAAAGTACATCTTGCAGATAGATTATCTGTCCCTCACAGCAAAGCCTCACAATGGGAGCCTAATAATTGCTCTTTTTCTAATTTCACTAAATGAGTTATAATTATTTTACGTCTGCTTTATGGTTAGGGAATAGTATTAACCTAAGCTCTAATTATAATATGGCTTTCAAAGAAATGTATGGACACTGAATTGATGGACTGCCAGCTCATGTAGGAGCATCACATAAAGCAGATATACAGCTGATGGTTTAAGGCATAGCATGTTAAAATTCAGGGGCACAACTTGTTCATGAATAAGTAACAGGGTGTAAATTCATTGGCTATTTGTTTTTTTGGTGGATCAAACAGAGAAGGGCACGATTAATCCTTGTCAAAATGCAAGTACAGTTGAAGTTGGATGTGACTTACACCAATAGGACTGGGAGACTCAAGCTGAGCCTGGAAGTCAGGTTAAGTCAGCACTGCAATGGTAATATTGGATATTTTACCTGTTTTCTACTGGTTTGCCACGTCTTGGAGCACTGGGAATGTTACTGCCACAAATTAACCCCTTGCTTTTTATGTATAAAGTGATCCTTGACCAAATATCTTGCAATTCCCTTATTACCAGAGGTGGTTGAAAGCCAAAATATTAAGAACCAAAGTTTTTAACATTTTTATCTGCTTTACAGAGCATCTACCTACCCCTGCCAAGGGGAAGTCTGGCTGCAGATCTGCAGCCATGGAGCCTCCTCCTGTGCATCCCTGGAGGATGAATCTGCTCCCAGCAGAGCTTTCTGCAGGCCCCAGCTTCCCACAAACACTCAGCTGCCTCCCCCATCCAAAAGGGGACTCATGGCTTACTGGTCTCAAGGTAGAAAATCAGATAAATTTGGGCTTTTATCAGCTTTCACTGGGCTGTACAGCAGAGAGAGGTTATTTGGGCCTAAATCCCTAGAGGTGATTCAGGGTTGTTTTGTCTTTAGCATGAGAGGATTTATTGGACAGCACTGACTCCTTGCTTGTCATCTGGACCATCTGATGGAGCCACCATCCCTGAAAATGTCCAAAACACGAGTAGATGGGGGATTTTTGGGTTAGTGCAAGTGGTGGTGATCAGCTGAAGGATGGACCTGATGGTCCTGGAGGTCTTTTCCAGCCTCAGTGAGTCCACGGTTCCAGCTCAGCACAGCCACCAGAAGGATGTGACCACCCTCCAGCCCCCAAAACCAGGCACAGCAGAAATAATGGACAATTTCCTCCCCACAAAGGTGATCCCTCTCATCTGGGGTCCCTGACTATTTCTGACTGAGATTTTAGAAGTTGGAGATGAAAAGTGCTGTTTGAATGAGCTTCAGACTAAACAAATTAGATGTGTAAAACACACCTGGTTCTTATCTCCCTCACAGCTAAACCTTGGGCTATGAGAACTAAATAAAACCTACCAGCCATTTCCTGGCCACTATGGGAGATTTCCCCTAAAGTTTATTTTTGAAGCCTCGGTGTCTGTTTCTTAATTACTTAAAGGTCCGTGGATTCGTTCTGTTGTATGAAATTTGATATAAATTGTTTACCAGACTTAAGGGGGTGAGGAGATTATGCACTTTCTTATTTTTAATATTTCTTTCTCCTATCTGCTGTGACCAGACAGAAATTTCAAGCAACAGTTCTTGGAGAACATATGGAGACCAGCCTGGGAATTTTGTAAGGTAAGGGACTGTCCATGATGCCAGGGTGTCTGGCTGCTGCTTCTGCTGAGCAGCTCTGCATCCTTCTTATTTTGAAATGATTCTATTGTAACCATTTTCCATTCAGTTTCATTTGGCAATATTTCCTTGTTTCTAAAGGTGTCTACACTTATTTGACTACAGAAAATATTTACTTTTCTAAAGGGCAGCTTAACCTTTGTTTAAATTTGAGGTGAGTGAAAGGGCACTGCAATTATCTGCTGTATTATTTGTGTCACATCTGAGTTACTATGAAGGCTCAACATGCATTGGCCTTTATTAGGGAACTGCTTAACAAAACCCAATTTAACCACAGGTTTTGCATCCAGCAAATATTTTATTGAACCAAAGGCTTGTCCAGGAAACTGGAACTCTGAGAACATTGAAGTGGCAGAAAGCTGTCCCAGGGGATGGGAAAGGGATGGGTGGTTTCTTATGGCAGCTGTGGCCATTTTATTTCAAATGTCTTGCAGTCAGGTAAAGGGGAAATGTGACTTCCTTGTTTCCTGGTACAGAGTGGAAAAGCTCCAGTAGTGGTGGAGGCTTTATAGCTAAGGTGGATTCATGGGTAGGTCTCTGATTCCCCATAATATTCCCAAAATATAACTTCTCCATTGAGAGGTAAGGAAGAAGGAATATTCAATGTGATTATAAGTTATAACTAAAAGTTACACGGGATGTTTCAGTCACACTTCCAGGTGGCAGCAGTTATTTGTCCTGCAGGACAGGTTATTTGTTCAGGGCTGCAGGAGGGGGCTCCAGCCTTGTGGGCAGCAGGGGTGGCTGTGGGGCTCCTCCTCACTAAAGGGAAATGTAATTCCCAGAGGGAAAGATGAGATCACCCTTTGGTTTTGTTGCTGTTGGTTTGTTGCAGTGTTTCTGGTCTCATTGCTGTTTCATGGAATCATCACAGAATCCCAGAATGGTTTGGGTCAGAAGGGGCCTTCCAGCTCATCCAGTCCCTCTCCTTTTTATGAGATGTTACATTCCATAAATAAAGCTGCTGCCTCTACCTCGATGGGAAGTTTTGATCCAGTGAATAATGAAATGTTAATCTCATTTGAGACAAATACATCAGTGCCTTTGCCACAGCAATTGCCTTTTAATCAGAGCAAACAAACATTTAAATACCCTTAGATTTGTGTCTGGTTAAGGATTGAAAAAGTTTCACCTGACAGTGTTGTCCCAAGGGAAAATGAACATCAAAGAAATCTTCAGGAGCCACAATCCCACTGGGAATTTGTGTGGATTCACAGGTAATAAAGGAATCAGCATTCAATAATACAAGTTACATTGTGATAATGCAAAAAGGAAGTTCTTTCAATAGATAAAAGATATTACCAAAGAAAGAATCACATCCTTTTTCCAGGTGGAGCCTTGTTTGTGTCAGTAAGTGACTCTGCTCCCCTGCAGAGATTAATGAGGATGCAGTTGGGATTATATTAGAAAATAAACTGGAATTTGTTCAAGTGAGGCAGGTGACTCCTTGGTTAGCTGGGAATGTCCCTTCTAATCCTGCATGAGCTGCCCCTCCCAACAAAAATCCATGTCCCAGCAGGAGCCCAGCTGCTCTGGTAGCAGAGATGCTCTGAAGAGCAGAGTGCACGTAGAGATTCAGCTCTAATTTAAAGTCAAGCAACTTTGTGTGAATCTGATGCTTGGAAAATATCCCAGGAGCAGCTTCTTGTGATGGACTGTGTGTAAATAATCACCACCTCCCAGGCTGCTCCCAAGATAAAGCACCATGGCCGGGAAGGGTTATTGCTTCATCCCATCACTCAGCTGGTTTTATATCTCCATGGCAAAGCAGCAAATATATATGGATCTGGAGGAGCTTGATCCATGGCAGGCTCAGAGCAGGGTTTTTGTATTTGTGTATATTTATGGTCACTCGCTAAAGGAGCAGTGACCTTTTGATAGATTAATATAAAGTACTTCGGATACAGTGGCACAAGGAAAATGACTTTGACAGCGAATCCACTTGTTAGTGCTGGAGTTGCTGTGTGAGTACAGGAAATGAGAGGCCTTCAGCTTAAAAATCTGTCCCAAAAATCAGCCTGGCCACCAAAGCCCACCAGTACCCTGACTAAAGTACAGTTTACATTGAGTCAGCCCTATCTTGACAGTAAATGCAGCTCCTTTGTCTTTCAACAAGTTCCTTTTAACAACATCCCTTCATAAACATCAAAGAGAGGACAGAGGTGGTGGGAGGCAGGCAGGGCTGGATTGCTCAGAGCCCTGAGGGTCAGGTGAGGAGATGGCTCTGTGGAGGGCTGATGTGAGCAAAGGGAGGCAGAGGGACACCTCGGTGACCCTGCGGAGGTGCCCGGCAGGGAAGCTGTGCTGGAGGAGCACCAGGGCTTTGTTGTTGCCCTGCTAACCTGATGGGCCCAGCTGGAAGCCGTGCCATCCCTTCCCCTCGCTGAGCACAAAGCCAGGGCTCTGAAAACACCAAAGGCTTCGAGAACATTTTCGGGAGAGCTGCCTGAGACAGAAGTCGGGGATCAGGAGATGCTTTGTGAAAATCCTGGGGAGGGTTGTTAACCCTCAGAGTGCGTTTGGGGATGTGTCAGTCTTCCAGGGACGCTGCTCCTGCCAGGAAATCATAATTTATTGAGGTCAGGAGGGTTAATGGGCCGGACTATGTGCTACCAATTGGTGGACATAAAATATATTTAGTCCTGTGACAAACCTAAAAGGTTTTCGATAGAGGGAGGCTCCCAATAAAACCTGTGATGAGTTGTTCTATTATTTTTCTCTGAGAGCGTTTTTTTTCTTTCAAAGATAAAGGAAAAAGAGAGAAAGCTGATGTTTAAAATAAAAAGGAAAAAAAAAAAGCTGGGTAGCTGTTATGTTGCAGATGTGCATTTTATAGTTTAATATTTTTTGCGTGAAAAAGCAGTTGGGATTCTAAGCAGACATGATGTAGAGCAATTTAAAATTAATAGAGCACTTCAAATTTTTAGGAGCACTTTAAGTTAGAAGTGATCTTGGTTTTGGGCAGGCTTGATGTAGAAAGATGTAAAAATATGCAAGAGTTCCAGACATATGAGAACATATTGGCATAAAGGCAAACACTAATTCAGCAGATTAGGACAAAACAGATTATTTAAAATTCAGAAAAACAAAAATCCAAACAACAAAATTTCTCTTACTCCGTTCTTTCAGTATAATTACTCAGCTTCATTGTTCTGTTACTTTAAATATCCAGTGTTAGTTGGGATGAAGAATCTGAGATAAAAATATTGAGAGTGAATATTACTGAAAATGAAGAAATTCTGCTCTGAGCAGAATTCTGGGCTGAGAGTGCCTCCCAGAGAGATGCAGATTTTGGGCCAGCAGTGCAGGTATCTCTCTGTCTTTCCTAGGTGGAAGAGCAGAGGAGACAGGCTCGTTATTGACTCTCTCAGAGGCCACAGGGGAAGACTGGGCTAATAAATTCTCTTTTAAAGTAAGGGAATGCTCCTGCTGCCTCATGCCCTCCCCTCAGCCTCTCACTCCTTTTTCTGGATGCTGCATCAATCCCCAAATTTTCTTCCTCAGCAGGGATATTTTTTGTCCTGGGTCAGGCTAAACTGAGCATTTGGTTTGCTGTTTGCTTTGTGGGTGTGGGGTTTTGTTTGTTAGTTTGTTTTGAAATGATTGTTGCACCATCAGCAGCATCCATCCATAGCTAGAAATAAATGGAATAAGTGGAGATTTGAACATTAAAAAATGCGGAGAGGTGGAGCTCAGGGGGCATGGGTCAGTGGTAGATTTGGCAGAGCTGTTTTAACAGTTGGATTGGGTGATCTTAGAGGGTTTTTCCAAACTTAATGATTCAGTGATTCCATGATTCCAACAGAGCTGCTCAGTTTTCCTGAGTGTGCTGTGGTTGTTCAAACCTCCCTGCATTGTGGCAGGGGGGAGAAGGGAAATCTCTGCAGGATACCTGGTGGGGAGCAGGGCAGGGGATGCCCCCAGGGACTAAAGAGGGACTCTCTGGGTTGATGAATTCTAAACCCAAATCAAATGCTTGGTTTAAAGCACAGCATTTAGTTAAACTAGGCCTGAGTTGCCATTTTAATTAATTCCATCATCACCTCATCCGTCCAGATCAGTTTCTTCAGTACCAATATCCATCATGGTCCTGCCAAAGCACAGGAGCATCCACCCCCTGTCACACATTTGGGGCTGGAGCTGTGGATCAGATGTGAAAGGCACAGAGAGAATCCCTCAGGTGCAGGCTGGCAGAGAGAAACACTGACCCTGCTCAGCCTGGTGAAAGAAATAAAGGTGGTCTGGAGGGTGAGACGGGAAATCTCAGCTCTTTTTCCATGGGAAAACATCAAAAGTGACATCAGTTTTGCAAAAAAGTGGATTCTCTGTTCAACAGGACCATTTTTTTTATCCCAATCTTTTATTTAGCAAGGAACAAACATAAAAAACATTACCCTAACTTATGATACATTGAACAAAACAAATTATATTATTAATATAAATACCTATAAGATAAAGTGTTTAATGGGTTTAAAGCAGTTCTCTACCAGCTGGAGCACACAATAAATACTGGGTTCACAGATTTTAGGCACTTTAAGTTTTTTATTGCATCAGAGAGATCAAGTGGCTTTGACTAGTGCATCCCAAATAAGTTTATTCCTGCAGGATTCCTGTGAATGATTTAGTGTGTAACCAGATATTTCGTCACTCCCAAGAAATTAAAGATAATGTATTACGTGTCTCTCCCATGCCTGGTTTGTTATCCTTTTGTATTGATTTGCATTCTTTGCCATTTTGACATGCACTTTTTTATATTATTAAATGATGTGTTTTTGTGATAACAATGGGTGTTTGTATCCCATTGGATAGGGCTTGTTGCAAATGTGATAATGAAAAATGTGATCCCTCCCTCCAAGTCCTGTTCCCTCTACATTTATTAGAGTTGCATGCATTAAATGTTGTAGAATTTTTCAGTGTCTGTCTGTACATACAGACACTCATGGCTACATCAGAGATAAAAAATCCTCTGTATTTTAATAGTTGTGCCAGCCAACAATGTTTTATACAAATAACAGAAAACATGTCAAATATAATAAAGAATGCATCTATTTCTTTTAATCTATCCCCTATATTTCCACATATGTGGTATGATTTTATGAGCTAAACTCTAGTGGATAATTTGGAAAAAAATCTATATGAAATGGCAAAGAAATTTTCCCGAAGTGTTTCATTTTATACATGCAATATAAAGATATAATTTTGCATGTGCACACTTCGTTTTCCTAATTCATAATAAAACTTACAAAAGGATTTTCGAAGCAAATGGTTTCAAATCAGACACTTGGGTTTATAGCTAAAGCAAAGGAAGAGAGCAGAGACTCTGGGAAGTGCTTTATTATCCAAAGTCACACAAAATTGTGTTCTCCATCACAGACCTTGAAATGCCTGGCTTTTTCCCTTTTCCTGCACTCCAAAATGAATTGATAGAAGTTTTGTGGAAAAGCTTAAAGCAGAATCAGGGCAAAGCTTAAACCAAGGCCAGTCTTTATGTGTGGCCCAGACACCGGTCGCTAGCTGGGGGTAACAGGAGATCTGAAGAGGTTTAAAAAATAAATAATTTTTGCAGGTGCCCCTTGCCTTCTGACATGAATCTCCTTTTAAAAGACAAGTCATTGAAGTGCTGGTCTGGAGGACTGGAGTATTCCTACACGGGCAGGAGGAAAATCCTCCAACAGCAAGGACAGGCCTCTCCTCCTTTTGCGCGATAACGCTCGCGCCGCGGCTGGGCCCGGCCTAAGGAGTCAGGATTAACTGCCAGCAGCAAAGGCTGATTTACAGAAACCACATGAGGAGTTCCTGAGCACGATAACAAAAATATTATCACCGCTGTTTACAGTGCAGTCGGTCAGTTTATTTCTCCCAGTGCTTCGTTACGTCCAAGAGATGCCAGCGATAGGCTCGCAGTCAAAATAAACAGGCAGAAAGTGTTCCACAGACACACTTTGGAGAGAACAGTTACTTTGCTATTTATTTAATAATTGACCATAAATGGAGTCAAAGTGCAAAGGGAAAAAAAAAAAACCCTTAAAAAAAAAAAGCAGCGCACTAAGGGCTTTTTGAAAGATTGATAAATAATGTGGAATCTCAATTAGGCTTTAGAAGGAATGCAGATATTAAAAATTTGGTCAAGAATCTAATTAGCTGGAGGTAATTAAACAGTCTCACACGGGGTCATTAATCTTTTCCACAGACCTTTGATGTTTTGCACACTGTCTTCTAGTCATTAATAAAATTCATAACACTCCTCTTTGTGGTGTTTTATCATCGTGTTTTTCTCTGTAAGAGCATAGAGCAAGTGTCATTGTATCACAAGGGCCTTACTTTAGTTAATTTCTTTTTTTCTGCTTGTTAGACTTAACTCTTTCTTGCACCAAGCATTGGCAATTCAAGCCAGAAGTTTCAAGACAGGTTTTAAATCCTTGTTTTTCCATTCCCTGCAGCTTTCAAAATTTGTACATTGAGAAATAAACCATTCTGATGCCTCTGGTCAATTAACAAAGTTTTATTCATATCCAGCTCATCTGTCCGGTGTTTAATTTTGCAACCTGGTTCATTTATTATTCACAGGAATGATAAGAAAAGTATTTTATTTTGCTTTCTTCCTTTACCTCCTGTTCCTCTTGATGGCAAGTCCCTGGGAGACAGAACCTGTAGCTTGTGGTTAATTTTAGTGGTGTAACCAGAGAGCTCTTGAGGATGGGGCTGTGATAGAAGTGAGGAATAATTATAAAAAAAAACCTAAGTAAAATGGAAATTTGTTGAACGTGACTGATTTTATGTACAGTCTCAGTACAGTACTTCAATAATGCATTATCCTGACATATTTCAAAGACAAACTGTGCTCAAGAATAGCTGAATTTAAAAGGCAAGAAAGCTACAAAGGACGCCTTTGGAAGATAGGGATGATTTCTATTAAAAATATTAATAGCCATACATTTTTAGCCCTTGTGTGTTTTGTATTTATGGCTGTTTGTGTTACAAGATCGTGTTACGTGGAGTTGTGTGAGTAGTTACAAATAGAGGGAGATTGTTAGTGAAATGTTTGTGTCTAGATGGAGATATTTCACATTTTTAGGTGAATTTATTTCTGAAACAGGCAAATCCATTGTTGTGTGTAATTATTTGTGGGGTTTGTGTTTTGGTCAGAGCTGTTTCAGGCAGTTGTTTGTGGCAAGAAGGCGTTGAGTCATTAGAGGGTGTGGATACTGAGGTAGCACTTCAGGTAAGAGAGCATAAATTGCAATATCTGCTTTAAAATCTGCACCTTCCCGTGCTCCATAAAAAGGGGAGAGGTGCAAATCACTCCTTAAATGCTGTTAAAAAATGGCAACAATTGCAAACGTTGCTGAGGATCATTTTGGTGTTTTTATGACCGATTTGCACAGCAGATTTGTGCCCGAAACCCGGGTGATCTTACAGGCAGTTTCAAAAGGAATTCCCACTTGATAGCACTGCAGGAGTAAGAGGAATTAATGAGAGACAGGAATGAAAATCTCTGGCAGTTTAGAGTCATCCAGAGCAATCATATCCTGAACTTGTGAGCGTTGTTTTGTTCATCTCCTCTGTCCTCCCCTTGCATATTTGTTTGATAAGTCTCTGCCACTACTTGTAACTGCTGCTTTCTGCAGCATCTTCTATTAAGTTCAGATCCAAAATGCAGCAGAGACACAGACCAGAGGAAGAAAAAAAATAAAAATAGAATGCACAGCTCCGAGGCTTTGGGTAAAAAAAAAAAAAATACAGTTTCTTTCTCAATTGAATTTTAAATATAAAATGCTATGTGTCATTTTCTCAGAGGAAGGAAGTGATTGCAGTTATTTTATTTCCACATTACTGAGCAAAAATGTTTCCCTCTAAAAATATCAACCCAACAGCAGAATATTTTGCAGAGTGATCCACTTATAAAGTGAGTGGGAGACGGCCAGCAAGGATTGTTCTCTTTTGTGTTTACTTGTAATTTATAAACAAGTTCTGGCAGTCTTTTTTTTCCCCTGAAAACATGAGGAAGGCAATTTTTATGCTTTTTAGTCATATTGAAAAATTGTTTCTTTTTTTCTGTTTAAGATTATTTTTATAGCTGGAAAACTGACAGACACCTTTAAAAGATGAAATGATGAAAACTGAGCAGTTGCTAAGAGAAAGTCCTGCTAAAACTGCATTTCTTTCCTTTCTTTTTTTTTTCCCCTTAATGCTCATGCATTTTCAGTGACTAATTAACTTTTCAAAAGGAGTTCATTTTCACTGATTTGACCTCGCTTTCTTTTACAGTGTGAGCCACCCAGTAACCTCAGGAGTTCCACCAGGAAAACAAAGGATGGATGATCATGTCCCTGTTATTCCAAAGTAAACAAGAATAAAATAAAATCCCACAACAAGCAAACCAAACTGAGCAGAGTTCTAAGGTCCTTAAATTCTCCTTTTTACCATGAGAAATGCACTAAAACAACGTCAAGAATCTCTAAAAAAAACGTTATTCCGATGATAATTTTAAAGCAAATTGCAGCTGTCACCTTGTGACCTTTTTCCAAGTGATGCTAATGAGATCCATAGGTGATTTCAACTGCTTAATAATAATGAGATTGATACAGGGAACGCTCAGATTGGCAACAATTTGATAATTGTGTGAGCAGGAAGAACTAGCCCTCCCTGGTGGTTTGAAAACATAGCTGAGATTTGAGGAGCTGCACAGAGCTCTTATTTAATCTGAGCAATCCTATAATGATGTGAAAAGGTAAGTGTTTTTGATTTAGCGATGTCTATATTTCAAGAGACAAGATGTTGGTGATAAAGGAAGAGAGGGGAGAAAAAAAAAAGGCAAAAGATGAATGGCTGGTTTCTGGAGACATCTTTTGGCTTAATATCTAACACCATGTCTGTCTGCGTGCATTTCTCTCTGTTTTCCCACTAGGAAAATAGAATGCTAATTAGATTTTGATTACAGGCAGTTTTTAAAGTGTGGAAGGCACACTCACATTTGTGCTGTTAAATTCTGCTTTAGTAGCTGGACACAAGGCTTTGAATTTGATGTGCTATCAGGGCCGATCAGCTGGAAAGAAACCATGTACACTTCACTTAAAACATGCACTTTTTTTTTTTTCCCTGTGAACAAAATTGCCTGAGAACTTTCTGGTGATGAATAACAACCCCCATGAAACACTTATTTGGAAAACTGATAATTCTTGGGTTTTTTTGGCTTAAGGGTTAAGAGGTGAGGATAAAATCCTTTGCTATCGATACCACAAGAGTTTGAGATTTCTGTTCAAAGTTACTGTGGTTTAAATGGATAAAGAACTGTGAAGATCAGTTTTAAAACATAAAACTACAACCTAGAAGTGCTCAGGGGTGAATAAAAGTTCCAGTGACCCTAAATTCAGCACCTGAGTGCAGATTTTGCAGGCTGGCCCTTTTCTATCCCCTGGGTCCCACTTTTGTCCTGCTGAGGAACCAGGAGAGAGGGAGAGACCTGGACAAGTCCTCATCACCCCCTTGACCAGCAAATGTAATTGAATTTTGTTGATGTAGAATAAGAGATACAGAAATATACAGGAATATTTATAAATGTATAAAATTCCTGAGCACAGATGCAATTTTTTAATATTCTGAATCCATTTTAGATACCACGCTTCCACTTCAAACCGATTTTGGGGTGAAAAGAAAAAAAAGTAATCTTAAAAGAAGTGCTGCTGAATTTGCATTTATCAGGGTGAAATTTATCAGTTTAGAAAGCAGTCTAAAATGCTGAAAGTGTTTATTTTGTATACATGGACTGCATTAGACATCTTTTAACTTTAGGGAGAAATGTTTAAAAAAAAATATGATGGAGGAGTTTTTCATGTAGATGCGATAACTTTATAGAAACGTGATTATTTTATAGCAATAAGCTGTTAGAAAATGTGCAGTGGGAAAAATAAATAGCCAATGGATAAGTTAATAGAAGCTTTGTGTAACACTGAATTTTAAAGGAATACATTGTCTAACAACAACTGACCTGAGCCAGATCCCATCTTTAGGAAGGAAGCACTTCCTCAATAAGGGGAGCTAAAAAACCTCCAGATAAAGTTTCCCTGGGAAGCCCCATAAATACCAATTAGGGTGTCCATTAGGTCACATCAAATATTTCCTCTGAGCCCTCCCTGGGCTGATTTCTGGGCAGTTTTTGTGCATCCCTGAGTGGAAGCTCCTCTCTGAGGAATGGGCAGACAAAGGTGAAAATCTTTGGGGGTTCAGAGCCACCTCCAACTTCCCAGCTGGGTGTGAGGTCGCCCCACCAGCAGCTGGGCAGGGAGGGAATGAGGGGCTCTGGAACCATCATATCATTTCCTCTCCTGCCAGAAAATGGCTAATAATGGGCTATTTGCATAGGGCAGGAGGAGAAGGCAGGCTGGAGATGGGCTTTAATGCTGAATTTCCTGCTAAATGTAGTTATAAAAACCGGACTAAAGAGGGCAGGAGATACTCTGTTTAAAAAAAGAAATGCAGGCGAGCAGACAGTAAAACTCCACGGAGAAACAATAATATATATTTCAGTATATAATAAAGTGATTTATTTTCAATAAAATCTGTAAAACTGCTTTAGTTACTTTGACACCTTGATTAACTGGAGTTTCAAAGATATTTGTGTGTGTGTGAACCTTCTTCATACCAACAGTCCTGAATACTTTATTGCATCTGCTATTGAATATGTATGTTTTAAAAGCATTTGCTACACTGTAGTTTTACTGGATGTCAGGGACAAAATAGATTAATATTAGACCTCAGCCAGAAAGCATTTCTGTGGCAGCACATGAAATGTAGCACTCTCCACTGCCGACGCTCTCCCTGACTTATTCCTGGGGATGCTTTATCCAGAGCTACGGGCTCAGGGAGAGATTTATTCCCTCTAAAATCGCTGATTACCATTATAAAACCCTAAAAAGTTTGCAGCCGTTGAGGAAATTTCAGAGCTGGCCGTGGCAGGAATAAAAGGATTAGAGAAGGCAGGGTGCATTGTGTGTGCACTGTTAGAGGGATCTTCCTATGGGCTGGACATCAGGGAGTGGAAAAACTTTATTCCTCATCCCTGTGGTACCCTAGAACAGAGGCTGGGCAGAGTCCCAGAATAGAGCAGGGATTGATTCCCAGCATCTCCTGCATGGATCCACCTTGGGCAGCACCAGAGCCCAGCCAGGGCTGCACCCAAGATGAACCAAAATGGCCCCAAAATGCACGAGCGCTGCCGGGGTCTGTCCCTGGGATCAGTTCTGCTCCATTTGCATCTTGCAGTTCATTGTCCCAGCCCAGCTTTAGCCCAGGCACTCCCACCCTGCTTGTTTTTCTCTCTCCAGCCCACGGGGTTTGTTGTAGTTGTATTGAGACAATACAAAGCAACACACTCCATTTTCAGGTGGTTTAAAATGTGCTTTTTATACATTCTTACAAAACTCCTAAGTTTACACTTTACTCTTTGGTCACAAGAAACACACAAAGTGCTCACTGGAGCAGGCAGCTGCAGATTTCTCTTATTTATCCTTCTTCTCTTATTTATCCTTCTTTCTTTCTTGGTTTCTATGTCAAAGACCTTGGTAGAAAATTCTTTCAGGTCTGAAAATGGATCCTCTTGTCCAACTTCTCTGCGGCTCACAGAAGCTGCTGTAAAACCTCTTCCACAGTTGTTTGTGCTCTTGGGAGCACCAACCTGAGATTTGGATCATTTGTCCTTGGTGCCCAGCTGGAGCAGGAATTGTTTTGTCTCCCTGCTCTGTGCACAGAGCTCAGCAACGCTGAATGTGAAGCTCAGAGCTGCTCACTAAAGCAGCACAGAGCCTGAAACATAGAAAAGCTGAACCTGAGGCATCACCTGCGCCCCACAAAGCAGCACAGCACTGATAAAGAGGTTATGCTGCACCTTCCAAAGGTCCCAGAGTATTTTCCTGAAGCCTCTCTGGGGGATTTTGGGGGATTTCAATGCCCATGACCTCACACACGAAGGATGTGCAGCAAATACTTTCTCTTGCACTCGAGCACAGCAGGGAAATTTACATCAGGAGGAAATCCTAGCATTGAGAAAGTCTTTTTTTTCCCTTTCCTTCAGAGATGCAGGCTCTGTGGGAGCCTGTGCTTCCAGAGGGTGGAGGAGCCTGTGGGAAAGGGATTTCTCCTGCCTTCTCCTGCCTGGCAATGTGGGGTAACCCAGGTGCAGAAATTATTTCATGCAGAGGATCCTTGGGGATGCAAATGGCAGCGCAGGGATGTGGGAGATGCAGGAATCACCTGGTCAGGATGTTATTTCCCTGCTCTTTTGGGGCACTTTTTAGTCACACAAACACAAGGGTAGAGAGAACAAACTATCCTGGAATGGCTTGGGTTGGAAGGAGCCTTAAAATCCTTCCCATCCCACCAGGGACACCTTCCACCATCCCAGGCTGCTCCAAGCCCCATCCAGCCTGGCCTTGGGCACTGCCAGGGATCCAGGGGCAGCCCCAGCTGCTCTGGGAATCCCAGCCCAGCCAGGAATTCCCAATTCCCAATGTCCCATCCATCCCTGCCCTCTGGCACTGGCAGCCATTCCCTGGCTCCTGTCCCTCCATCCCTTGTCCCCAGCCCCTCTCCAGCTCTCCTGGAGCCCCTCCAGGCCCTGCCAGGGGCTCTGAGCTCTCCCTGGAGCCTTCTCCAGGCTGAGCAGTCTCTATTTTTTTTTAAATGGATGACTGAGGGGCACTCAGCTGGGTCTAGACTCCACCAAAACCTGAGTCTCTCCTCATTCCTGTGCTTAAAATAATATGGAATCTTTCCAGGAGTTTTCTGGTGCTGGATATGACCAAGTAACATGGCAGCATGATTTTGAATTCTATAAAATGCAGTTTTAGTTTGATTTATTTTGTCCATCCTGTGTGTATTCACTGACTGTATGTTACTGGAAAAAAAAAGTATAAGATGGATTTATTTCTTTTATATCTGCTTATAAAATATATTAATAATATCTCTCTCTATATAAATTTTATATTTAAATAATCTAATATTTAATTTATTAATTATATTTATTTATTTAAAAATTAAATTATTTATTCATGTTATTACATTATTATTTAAATAATTTTGTATTTAAATAATTCCTATTAATATGGTAATGAAACACACAATAAGTTTAATAATAAAGACTGTATTTTTTTTTCTGGGAAAAGAAGAAGGATTTATTTTGAAATGATTCAAGCCCCAACACTTTCAAGAATGTTGAAAATTTGCTGCCTCGTGTATATTGACAAGCTGAGTGGTTTGTTTCTGTTTGAATACAGCAGAAGTTTGTTGCTGTTGTTGGTTAAGTGCTTCCAGTGTGTTCATCTCAGACAGCATTAACAAGGAATAAACAAGACCTCACTGGAGGTTCACAGAGCCAGCAGTATTTATGTGTTCAGAGCTCTTTTTAAATAAAGACCCTCTTTTGGCCATGTCAGGAGGACAGAAAATCAGGACTGCAGGTTTTCCCTGGTTTTTTTTTTTAAACTCCTGAAGATTTTTTGGTTTTTCCAGCACTGAGTGTGTCAGTCCAGGGAATGAACCAAGCAGCAAAAGCCACGTTCCTCTTGTACAGAAAGATTAGGGGCTGGTCTGGGGGAGAAAGTCCAAGAGTAAACAAAGGTTGCACGATTCCCTTGGGAAAACACTGAAGTTCCTGCCATGTGTTCAATGTCCCTGCAAACCTCACCATGCTGGTTTGAATTTCATATGCTCTGTGACACTTTGGTTAATGTATCACCACATAAAGCTGAGAGGGGAGAGACACTAAAAATGTACAGACAACGATGCATAAAAAGAGCATTAATAACTTCCGGGGCTTTTTTCTGGGGTTGGTGATAATTTACTCCACAGAATTAAAGCTTTTTTTTTTTTTTTTTTTTTATTTAAGTTGTCAGAATGCTAAAAATGAAAAGTATGCAAAATTATTCCGGTTTGAGATGGAAATTATGCTGCCAGAAGGATGGGTGATGTATGTAATGGAAGAATTAGGTCTCTTAGAGTAAAGCAGATTCTGGTAAATCATAAAATATGTAAGGAGTCTGTGGCCAATCCTGGATTTGCTAAAATGAATATAAATGTGAGGGGCATCTGATGGTGTGATGACTTCTGCTGTTAAAGTTGGGCATTTCCACGGACAGACAATTCCCAGCAGCACAGAGACATTTGACCTGGGGATCAACACTGCTCAGGGTGTCCACGCTCACCTCTGAAGGAGTAAAAGGACCTCTTTTTACTCTTTTGCCATTATTTTCTTGTGTTGAGCCCTGGCCTAGCTGGTGTGGTGGAGTCCCCATCCCTGGAGGGGTTTAGAAGCCCTGTGGATGTGACACCTGGGGACAAGGGGCAGTGGTGGCCTTGGCAGGGCTGGGAATGGTTGGACTCGATGCTAAACCCTAATCCAGGTCCTTGGGTGTGTGATATTTTCAGGGTCTCCCAGATGGAGGAGGAATTGAGAGTCTGACTCCATGTTCTTAGAAGGCTAATTTATTATTTTATGATATTAATATAATATTAAAGAATTATAAATTTTAAGAATTTAAGAATTTAAGAATTTAAGAATTATAATAATTAAAGAATTATAAATAAAGAATAAATAATTTTATGATACTAATATAATATTAAAGAATGCTATACTAAACTATATTTATTATTTTATGATATTAATATAATATTAAAGAATTATAAATTTTAAGAATTTAAGAATTTAAGAATTTAAGAATTTAAGAATTATAATAATTAAAGAATTATAAATAAAGAATAAATAATTTTATGATACTAATATAATATTAAAGAATGCTATACTAAACTATATTAAAGATTACAGAAATGATACTTACAGAGGGCTAAAAGATAATAATGAAAACTCGTGACTCCTTCCAGAGTCCCAATGCAGCTTGAGCCTGATTGGTCATGAACTCAAAACAATTCACATGAAACCAATGAAATATTCACCTGTTGGATAAACAATCTCCGAACACATTCCAAAGCAGCAAAACACAGGAGAAGCAAATGAGATAATTGTTGTTTTCATTTTTCTTTGAGGCTTCTCAGCTTCCCAGGAGAGGAAATCCTGGCAAAGGGATTTTTCAGAAAATATGACAGTGACACTTGGGCTGTGACCACCACCAGGAAATTCCTGTGTACCACCTGGATGATGGACAGGAGGCATTTCCCTGTTTGCTCTGGGGAAATGGCAGCCAGGAAGTTCTTTTAACTTTTATAAAAGCTCAAGCTTCTCTTACCAGGCATTGAATAAATTCTTTTAGTCTGTGTTTATATCTGTGACATGTGTGTATACACAGAGATATGTACAGAATCTAACTCTTAACTTTCCTTCATTTGCTTTTCCCAAAGGCTCTGGAGAGTTTGCTTGCCATCATCAGGATTTTCTCAGATTTGGGTTGAGTTCACCTCTCTCATATTTGTAAACTGGAAAATAAAGTTACTGTGGAGCCTTTTGACAAAATCCTTTCGTTAGTATCATGACTTATAAAGTTTATTTTTGAGAAATGAAGACATGGCAGTGTTTATGCCCACAGAGTGAAGCCAAGTTTCCTTCTTTTTCTTGGCATATAGAGCTCAGGTTCAGTATCCTCAAGATGCATAAATTATGCAGGTTTGACCAGAGAGTTCTAAAGAATTGGCACTCATACCTTCCATGTATGGATGATTTCATTTTACTGTCACATCTTCTCAAAGTTCAATCTCTAACACAGCTTTTAGACTCTCAAGGTGTTAAAATTTCTTTTCTGTTCCTCCAGGAAGACAGAACCTTGCTTAAACGACAGGAGCAGGCAGCTGGATGAAGTGTCAGCTCTCTGACCCAATTCATCTTTCCTTTGCACCACTTTCCCACTTGGAAGTGGCCAGTGAAGAATTATTTTAAAAGAAAAGTGCTGGTTTATCCTCTTTATCCAAAATGCTTTCCCAATTTTTGCACCTGTGGTTCTGCTGGAGCAGGGATCCTGCACAAGGGGGGAGTTTTCCTCTGAAGCTCCAGGGGTGCTGGAGATGGGCCTGGGCTCCTCTGGGAATGCAGGGGGCACAAAGCTGCTCCTCTGGCAATGCAGGGGGCACAAAGCTGCTCCTCTGGCAATGCAGGGGGCACAAAGCTGCTCCTCTGGCAGTGCAGGGGCACAAAGCTGCTCCTGTGGGAATGCAGGGGGCACAAAGCTGCTCCTCTGGCAGTGCAGGGGGCACAAAGCTGCTCCTCTGGCAGTGCAGGGGCACAAAGCTGCTCCTCTGGGAATGCAGGGGCACAAAGCTGCTCCTCTGGCAATGCAGGGGGCACAAAGCTGCTCCTCTGGCAATGCAGGGGGCACAAAGCTGCTCCTCTGGCAGTGCAGGGGGCAGAGGCTGCTGTGCTGTCCCAAAGCTCAGGTTGGATCCAGGTAGGAATGCTTGGCTCCTCCCCTGGGCACAGCATCTCCCCATGGGATGATGGAATTGGATCAGCCATGCAGGGACTCTCAGTGGCCATGGACAGAAGATAATTAATAATTAATGGCCCATGAACAGAAGATAGTTAATAATTAATGGCCCATGAACAGCAGAGATCTCCTGGAGAGAGGATTGGCTGTGGAAGAGATAAAGAAAACTGCCCCATGAGCAGAAGAGAACTGCCCCATCTCTGACAGATGGCAGTTGAATACACAGATATCTTACATTCCAGGACACCTGTGCAGGGCCAGGAGCTGGACTCCTGTGGTCCCTGTGGGTCCTTTCCCACTCAGGACATTCCGTGGTTCTCTGCTCCATCACCCTGCACGAGGCTCCCCCCAGAGCTGAGTGCCGGCCTCTCAACGCTCCTCAAACCTGATGCTCTGGAATTGTCATCCCTAATTTGCTTCATTTGCTGTCTGGGAAATATCTGAGTGCTTTAGGAATGGTGGTTAATTGTCAGGACCCCCTGGTGGGGAGAGTGATTTCTGTGCTAATAGATCAGGAGCCAGAGCAGGGGGATGGCAGCAGAGAGCAGCTCCCCCAGGGCTCCAGGTGACACCCAGATCCTGACACCCTGTTTGGAGCACATGGCCCAGCTATCCAGAAAATCAGGGACTCAGAAATAACAGCCTCCTGGGGATAGTTTGGGTTAGGGAACTTCACATCTCACCAGAATCTGTGGTAGAGATGATGAATTATCCTTCTTTTCTTATATACGGTCCAGCTTGTGCACTGAGGCTGATAGAAATCAATGATAAACTCATACAATACAAAAATTTGTGTACAATTATACAAATTATGAAATTACACAGGTAATTCTTTCTGTTTATTTTTTTTTTCTCTCAATACACAGAGCAAGTGTTTGTTATGAACTGAACAAGGAAAGGCTTGGAAAGGAGTGACAAACAAATTCTGTACCATTACAAGTATCAGGGTACAAAATTATAACTGGCCACAGTTCTGAAAGTTAAAACACTGGATTTTTTTAGTTTTGGTGTTCTTTTGGCAGCCTGTGGGTGAAAGAAGGGCAGAGACAGGCAGAGGGGGAAAAGAGAAAGGGTCTAATTGCTGCAGCCCTTCTCGAGTTCAAACCCTTTGTAATTAAGCATTAATTTTTCTTAAATTAGAAATTATTAAAAACCTGTGGCCAGGGTTGTAATGTGAGCTGATCCAAAGAGGACGCTCTGCTTTGAGTTGCAATCTGAACGGAGTAAATGGCTTGTAAATACATGGAGTAATTGGGAATTAATGGAGGCTGTTGTGCACACACTGCCCAGGCCCCTCTGGAGCTGCAGAGTTGGACTGTCATTCACAGGTCTGACTACAGGAACCTGGTTTAAAAAATCTGTAAAAAGTGGGAAACTCATGGTTGAGAGCACAAACCAGGAGAGAGGCAGGTCAAAAATATTTTTCTCTAGACAAACTATGGCATGATAACTGACTGGAAGGCTTTGGGCTCTCTCTAGGAAACACCCAGCAGTGGGCACTGCCAGAGAGGAGCTGCAGCTCTGACCTGGTGGAGCTGCACCTTTGGCATCCTGTGATCTGCTTCTGCAAGGCTTCCTCATTAGAGAGGAGAAATTGCTAAATAGATTTTAAGTTAAAGCAGACAAATACCTAGACAGCCTACAACATAACAGGGGGAAGATCAAATTCTAGCCTTGCTTCAATTCAGGCAGCTCATTAGCATTAATAGGGCTGCATGTGTAACTGATAGCAAAATTTGGTTTGTAAACCTTGGAGGACTTCAGCTTAAAAACAGATTTTCATGTACAGGCCAGGGAAAAAAACAGCTGAAACTGATAAAATGCAATTTATACCACCATAACAACAGTGCCTAGGAGTAAGATGTGGGGATTTTTCCCCCTTCAAGTGGGTAAAATTGTTCCCAGACTGAAGCCTTCATCACAGGCCAACTTTTAACTGCAAGGGAAATGTCTGAACTGGTGAGTTAAGCCTTGCAGACCTTTTTTTTTGATGTTGAAAACATTGCTGTGAAGTCATGTGGTGCAAAAACCACCGTGGTGAGCAGTGGTAGCGTGTTGTCTGTAAAACTGGGAGGTTTTTAGGGATCATTTCTGTTGTAGTTTAACTTTTTTCTTAAATATATTTTGGAGTATTGGGGGTTTCACTGAAGGAAGACATCAGACTTGCTACCTTCAGAAACAGGAAAATCTCAGTTTTAACTCTGCACTCCTAGAAGTGTTTTAGGGAGGTTTAGATCAGATATAAGAAAAAAATTCTTCACTGAATGGGTTGTCAAACAAAAAAGAGCTGCTCAGGGCAGTCCCCATCCCAGAGGGATTTAAAAGCCATCTAGATGTGGCACTTGGGGACAGGGGTCAGTGGTGGCCTTGGCAGTGCTGGGGGTTGGATTTGGAGGTCTTAGAGGACATTTCCAACCCAAGTGATTCTGTGTTCATCATGAGAATTTCAATGTGTTTTGTGCTTTGAAGGAATTTTGGGATTGTCCTTTTGTGCTTCCACCTCAAAGACAAACAAATGTGTGATTGCCATTTTCACCTTGTGGCAGTTCTGGTCAGAAAAATTTCCATTCATGGCTGGGGGAGCCACCATCTTAAATACCAGAAATGTGAGAAAGAGTAGAGAAACCACGATAAAAGAATTGTAGTTATTAAAGTGCACTTTTATTCCAGAGCATGAGACTCAAAACCTGGGAAGTTTTGTCTCTCCCAGTCACACCTTTATGGTTCTTTCATCCCAGGTTTTGCTGGCTGCCTGTGCCCAGAGGAAAAAATTATGGTCTGAAAATATAAAAAACATTAATTATTTGCTTTATACAATAACAGCTAAGCTGAGGTTGCTCCATGCTGCATTTCCACATTAAAGGTTTTTAATTATTGGTGCTCTGGTGGCAGTTTTTGGGTGAGACATATCCCTGACATTCCCAAATATCAAATCCTTCATGTACAACACCAAATTAATCTGTGGCCCTCAGAAGAGTCTCCCAGAGTCCTTTTTTGTCCCCCAGAAATTCAGAGCTTGGCCAGGTCATTGAAAATCAAGTGCAGGACTTGGCAGTCAGGAATGACATTATTGAAAATTTGGCAACACCCAGCACAGGATGGTGTCTGTGCCACCCAATCAGCTGCTGGAAAAAGTCACAAAATCTCAATTGAAACAAAGAAAATGTCATGTTTTGGTTTTTTGTTTGTTTTGTTTTGCTTTGTTTTGGGTTTTTTTTGTTTTTTTTTTTTGGTTTTTTTGTTCTTGTTTTTGTTTTTTCCTGTGAGCAATAAAAACCAGGTACTTCATCAAAGCAAGATAACTCAAGATCCGATGAATAAATAATACCCCATGGATGAATAATTTAAATGCAGTGTCAGATGCCTGGAACAATCTTTATCCCTGAAACAATAAGATGTGACCATGTGCAGGTGGTGTGCCAGACAGACAGGGTGGAGGATTTAAACCCTGACTTGGGGAGCTGCACTCAAAATTCCACAAGATGTTGGGCAACATCCCATGCAGCACTTTGCAGGAAGCAAGAGCACCAAATTCCTGTGGTTTGGGTAGGACAGGTGGCTTTTCCCAGATTGTTGTGCTTTCCCTCAGCTGCTGGGGATGGAGGGAAATGCTGCCAGGTGAAGCTGATTAAGGTATTTCAGCCTTGCAGGGAACTTAAATCACAGCTGATGTACAGGTGAGAAAAAATTCTTCCAGGTTTTTCTCCTTAAAAGAGGATTGAGACGTTTCACAAGGCAAAGGAGCCTTTAGCCACTCTGCTTTATTTAAGGTGCTTCTGGTAGTTGAAAATCCAGGCTCAGGAATTTTTAAGCTCTTCCTTGTATCTGTGGTGTCCTTGCTGCTCTCCAGACCTGTCCCCACCTCAGGCTGGTGGCTTCTCTGCAGGAGTAAAAGGAGAAAAGGTGAGAAAAGGTTTCTCCAGGTTTTTCTCCTTAAAAGAGACTTGAGAAGGCTCATAAGGCAAAGGAGTCTTTAGGCATTTTCTGCTTTATTTAAGGTGCTTTTGGTAGTTGAAAATCCAGGCTCAGGAATTTTTAAGCTCTTCCTTGTATCTGTGGTGTCCTTGCTGCTCTCCAGACCTGTCCCCACCTCAGGTAGGTGGCTTCTCTGCAGGAGTAAAAGGAGAAAAGGTGAGAAAAATTTTTCCAGGTTTTTCTCCTTAAAAAAGACTTGAGACGTTTCACAAGGCACAGGAGCCTTTAACCACTCTGCTTTATTTAAGATAACTCATTCTGGTGGTTTTGCTAGTTGAAAATCCAGGCTCAGGAATTTTTAAGCTCTCCTCCTTGTGTCCATGGTGTCCTTGCTGCTCTCCAGACCTGTCCCCATCTCAGGTAGGTGGATCCTCTGCAGGAGTAAAATGAAAAAATGTGAGAAAAAGTTTTTCCAGGTTTTTCTCCTTAAAAGAGACTTGAGAAGGCTCATAAGGCAAAGGAGTCTTTAGCCATTCTCTGCTTTATTTAAGGTGCCTTTGGTAGTTGAAAATCCAGGCTCAGGAATTTTTAAGTTCTCCTCCTTGTGTCCATGGTGTCCTTGCTGCTCTCCAGACCTGTCCCCACCTCAGGCAGGTGGCTCCTCTGCAGGAGTAAAAGGAGAAAAGGTGAGAAAAAGGTTTCTCCAGGTTTTTCTCCTTAAAAGAGACTTGAGAAGGCTCATAAGGCAAAGGAGTCTTTAAGCATTTTCTGCTTTATTTAAGGTGCTTTTGGTAGTTGGAAATCCAGGCTCAGGAATTTTTAAGCTCTTCCTTGTGTCCATGGTGTCCTTGCTGCTCTCCAGACCTGTCCCCATCTCAGGCTCGTGGCTCCTCTGCAGAAGTAAAAGGAGAAAAAGTTTTTCCAGGTTTTTCTTCTTAAAAGAGAATTGAGAAGTTTCACAAGGCGAAGGAGCCTTTAACCACTCTGCCTTATTTAAGGTAACTCATTCTGGTGGTTCTGGTAGTTGAAAATCCAGGCTCAGGAATTTTTAAGCTCTCCTCCTTGTGTCCATGGTGTCCCTGCTGCTCTCCAGACCTGTCCCCACCTCAGGCTGGTGGCTCCTCTGCAGGGACATGTCCTGGTGTCCTGGGTGAGTCTTGTGCTCAGGGGTGACTTTGGATAAATGTTGGGAATTTGGCTTCACTCAAAAAAAAGAGAGAAAGAAAGAGGTGCTTTCATAATTTTTATTATCTGGCTTATTTCAGAAGTTGTGTTTTGGTTTGTTGGTTTGGATTTTTTAGTAGAAATGGAGGATTGCCCACAAGGAAAACACTTCTCCCTTGATTTTGTGTGCTGCTCTTCACCTCATCTTCATAAAAAAGGGTTTTTAAGTTATCTTAAGTAGCTCCAGACTGAGGTGTTTCACTCTTGGAAGATACCTGTAGGCTAAGAAATTTTTGTAGGGAAGGAAATTCCAGGTGTGTTGTCCTGCAAGGAATTTATTTGTGGAATTAGTGTGAGAAAGTGGGAACACAAGAGCTCCTTTAACCTGGTGTAGTGTGGAGTGAAAACAAGGTTCTCCTTTTATGAAATTAAGGATTTAGGCAAATGTTGTCTTTGGGCTTTGATTTGAGGTGTTAATAAATACAATGAAAGAGTAGGGAAGGAGAAATATTTTGTGTTTGGTGAGGAAACTGCTGAGCTGCTTATGCTGAAGGAGTTTAAAATGAAAATACACCTCGTGCCACAACTCCAGTGAGCACAAATTAAAATTGAACAAGGTTTGGGGTTTTTTTTCAGCTCACTTTCCCCTCATAGGCTGAAATACCTCCTGAGTATTTTTTAACACTGGCAATTACCAGGCTTCTAATAGTAGTTAAAATCTTATTATCAGCATGATTTATATTTTATTTATTTTGTTGTGATGACTACCAAGATGTCTGGAGCTGTGATAATGTTTTTAATACTCTTCAATTTACAGAAGTGCCCATCTCATCAAAAAGCCCATCACAATGGAACAATCATATGGAGCAGGTTAGGGATGGAAAAATGCCTTTTTTTCCCCAATTTAATCTTAGGTTTTGTTTCCTCCTTGTTTCTCCTAGTTGTGCTACAGAAAAGATCTGGGTTTGTGACAGAGCTACCAAAATTAATTTAAACCAGAGAAATGCCACTGTTCATTTACATCTACACAAGCCAAAAGACAAATGAAAAGTTAGTCTAAATCCAGTATATTTCTTCTTTTCTTTTTTTCTTCTTCTTATGTTTCCACAAAACCAAAGAATTCTGGATCAAGGATTATGTGGAAAAGTAAGATTTAAACGTTAAAAGAAGATATATGGAGTGTATACAACATTATAGAGTTAGGGAAAAATGATAATAAACTTCAGGGGAGTGTGGAAATACCCCAAAACTGGAATTGCTGGGATTTTAGCAGGTAAAATTCAGTTCCAGTCAAGTTTTAGTTTTCTGAGATCCAAGTTGCAGGGTTTTCTACTTTAGAGAATCACACCCAAATGTGCTCCTTGATTTCTTCTCCTAATTCTGACACTTAGGATGTAGCCCACTTGTCCAATCAACCTGGTGTTTAATTAATCCTTGTTAATGAAACAATTTTAAGTCATGATGTGGCGTAAAACTTGTCACATTTGTGGGGGAGAAAAAAGTGTGGTGTGATGCTGTTTTTTTTTTTTTTTTTTTTTTTATAACTTCTGCAAAAATGCAAATTAAAATTCTCCGTGTGTAATTATGGAGTGGATGAGAACACAAAGTTGAGTGAAATTGTGTGTGCCTTGGGGCTCTGCTCCTCCACTGAAGATCCAAGGATTCCTTGATGCACAAGTTGTATTATCTCAGATCACAGTTGTTATTGGACATCTCACCCAGTGATTCATCAGGGCTCCAAAATGAGCTCAGTTCCCCTCAGCTTTAGAGGAGCAAAACTAAAATTAAATACCCCAGATCAAAAAAAAATTAAAAAAAATAAAACTGAGAAAGTCACACAAGGAGAGAGCTCATGGGCAGGTCTTGTTCTTTGACTGCTCTGTTTCAGGGGCTCATTTGCTGTTTTCTTTTTTTAAAGAGAATTAATTGTTCCTGGATCAGTAATTTCTCCTTACCTATTATGTCTTACACAAATTTCTCTCCTTTTGTGGCAATGGTTTGAGTTTTGATGGAGGGATGGTGTCAAACAGAAGACAGTTTCAGTCTAATTTAATTCAGGAGGATTTTCCATGGAATTCAACCCAAATACTCAGAGTAGGAAAGTTTTTATGCTGAAAGGACCTGCCCAGGCTCACCATCTGCAAGGTGGGATCCTGGCAGGGATGGATGAACCCTCAGAACCTCTGGGACACCCCCTGGGTGCACCTAAAACACCCAAACCAGCCCAAAACTCTCCTCCCTTCCCCGTTCTCCTGCCCAAACTCAAACTCTGATATTTTAAATATTAAAACAGCACAGAAAGGTAAATCTTCTAAACAACAAAGGAGAATTAAACAGGCAACTTCTCTGGGTAATAACAAAGTTTTGCAGCTAATTCTCTCCACATACTGTGCAGAAAATGAATCCCATAAAATACAAATAACTTCTCCCCGAGCACCTGTAGCTTCTTACTAATATTTAAAATTTATTTAGGTTTCATTTAAATAAATTTTAAAATTGCAGCACGAGCTCCATGTGCTTGCATGTCCATACTGCTCCTAGAGAAGGAGTGGCTGTGGCATAAATTACAAAGGTAAAAATTAAATCAGTTTTGTCTTGAAATGTTGGTGCTCTCTCCTGCAGTCTGCTCACTGTTTAATCCTGGGGCTGTTAAAAATAAGAGTTTAAAGCTGAAAGTAATACTAAAGAGTGCAGGTTCAAAATAAGTAAAAGAGTGAAAACTGGAACAAAAATAAGTGGGTTTAGTGTTGCTTTAGGAGGTGCAAATACAAAATCATTAAATCAAAGTATTTTTAATGAGCTGTTGTGGGTTTGTTGTGTTGTTACCCATTGGATTCCATTTTGTGCTTGCCTTCCCCAGAGTTGGGGCTGTGTTGAGATTCTGTGCAGTTCATGAGACTGAATCTCACTGCCAGCACCAGGTGAGCCCAGCTCCTCAAGGAAGGGCAGTGCTCACAGCATCTCTAATTTCCAAGAGAGGTAATTTCTTAATTCATTGATTTACCTTGGTTCTGTACCAAAAATCTGTGCTGTGAAGGTCAGGAGGGAATGGGTGCAGAGAGAAGAAGATTTTCCTTTCCAGTTCCTTTTCAGTATCCAAGTGTCTGGGAAAACTTTGTGGCTCTGCCTCCACTTCATGAATTTATTTCTGCATTTCTTTTGGAAATGAGGGAATCTTGTAGCATCTCTTTCTTTAGTTAGTTTTTTTTTTTTTAACAAAAATCTCGTGGTAGACATTAAACCCCATCCCAGAAATTGTCCAAGGCCAGGCTGGGCAGGGCTTGGAGCAACCTGGGATAGTGGAAGGTGTCCCTGCCCATGGCAGGGGGTGGCACTGGATGAGCTTTAAGGTCCCTTGCCACCCAAATAAATCTGTGATTCTGTGATCTCCTTTACCTGTGAGTAAAGTGTGTGGACAGAAAGTGCAGGAGAATACAATAAATAAATAAATTGCTGAGGTTTGTGTTCCCAGCCCAGTTTAGATGAAGTGCTAAGATGGCTGATGGCATTCTAGACTCAGTTTTAATCTTGCCCAGGGTAAGGTAGGCTCGTGCTATTTGATTTGACCCTTCTTTTATGTTGCCTTCAGTGCTCTGGTACAGAACCAACCCAATCTAATTCAATTCCCCACTACTTTACCCTTCAGTTAGAGCAAACCTACAGTGAGCACACAAAGGCCACTGTGATGGTATCTTCTTTGATCTTCAGCTTGCTCAATCTACTTCCTACTGTGCTGGCTCACAATTTCATTTTAATAGTTAAGTAGTTTGGACATCATTAAAAGAACTGTGTCTGGAGGCAGTGATATGGCACTGATCAGTTTGTCAAGTAATTCCATTAAAAAAAGTTCACAGTTCTGTCCTGATATGATGTAGAGAAAATGTCTCATTAAAAACAACTTTTGTAAAATACTTTCACCCATTTCAACTTAAAAAAAAATGAGGATAATTTCTGGAGACTCGCTCTTTCCAGTCTAATACATCATCTTCTTTTAATCTCCACTACTTCCTGCCCTTTTTTTTTTTTTCCCTAGCAATTAATAATAATTTTGTTGCTCTGCTTAATTTTCATAAGTGGGCTCAAATATATTTTTGGAAGTTCTACTAACGATGTCCTGGGTTGTGATTTGGGCTAAATGCCTGTTCAAGATGAAAAGGGGGTCAAACATCAGCCTGCAGGCCCTGGGCAAGATGAGCCCCCATTCCTTCCACACTGGGGGAATTCCATGTGCCCTGAAGCCTCACCCCATGGCTGCATCCACCAAAGCAGCCAGTTATGTGTCTACCCATAGATTTATCCCAAAATTCCTCTGAATCCATGCCCCATCCACCACCTCCATCCCTACAACTCCCTGAGCTTCTTCCACCAAGCTCTGCAAAATTCCTGGTGTACTCATCCTTGGGACTGTCTTCAAAAGTCTCATAAACATTCTCAGCCTGAAGCTTTTCTTTACATAGTTTGATTTTTTTTTACAAGTGATTTTTACTTTCTCTCAGCCATTATTAAGTGGTGGTGAGCTGGTGAATTATTTCTGTTATGAGCTGGTGAATTATTTCTTTTCCTGCCTGGGGTTTGGAGAAGTCAGCCCGGAGATGGTGACCTGTTTTTACATTGCATTTTGCCTGATTTGAGACAGGTGCTACAATCTCTTTCTGAAATATCAAGGGGTCCTTTACGTATTCTGGGTTGGAGGGTGGCTTATTTGCCTGGTCTTTTTAAATCTAGAAAATTTGGTGAGTTGGCTCCACTTTTAGCATTTTTATTCCTTATTAACAGCCACGTTCTCAAGGCAGGGAAACTGAGCAAGTGATTTTTGATCATTTGTGCAGGGAGAGGGCTAAAACTGAGCAAATAATTTTGATCATTTGTGCAGGGAGAGGGCTAAAAACTGGCTCCAAAATGCAGATTGCTGTCCCTGGGGCTGCTGGCTTCCAGCAGCAGGGCAGGATGAGATGCTGGCTGACGTGAGGAGGTGCTGTGGCTCTCCAGGAGCACCATCCCTGCCTCCACATCCCTGTGGAGAAAGGAGAGGAGCAGGAGGGGACACAAAGCAGCTCCAGAGCAATTTGCCTTGAGATGTGTCACTCTGCTTTATGTCCCTGCCCTTGCACTGGGACTTGGACCTGTCTTTTGCATTAGCTGAGGGTCTCACAGACAGGGGTGAGAGTGAAAAAGGTTTTAGGTAGGAGTTGGTGTTTGCTTTTCAGCAGGTTGTTTTATCTGGGCTGAGCTTAACATGGGGAATGCAGGCTCAAATTTAATCTGCAGTTTAAAGTTATCTGTCTGGTTTTGGTGATTTTCACCTGGCACACAGCTCTGTCAGGGTGCACAGGTTCTGTGCTGTGATCTGAGCTCAGTTGGAGCCAAGCTGCTGCCAGGGCTGCCTGCATGAATATTGAGGCTGGGTTTTGATGCCACTAAAATCAATTTAATCTCTCCACCCACATTCTCTGATGGAGCTGTTTTGCCAGGTGGAAAGGAATGGATTTGAAGGGGTTTTAATAAAGTAGGAGCAATTTATGTCCAGCAAACCCTCAAATCTTCCTTTGACTTCCAGTAGAAATAATAGATACTAAAGCAAATGAAAGACAATCAAGAGTGCTCCTCTACAGTGTTTTGGTTTTTTAAAGAAGTTCCTTTAAAAAATTCCTTTAAAAACCAGTTGTAGATATTCAGCTTTATAATTCTGATCAGTTTGAGCATACCTGCTCAATTTTCAATGCATAAAAGAAATGTGGCTCTCCAGTTTCCCACCCTGAGGAAGACACACACACAAAAAAAAAAAAACAGTGAGACAAACCCACAGAGAATACCTCCAGCCCTGGTATCTCTTAAAATAACAGATGAAAAAAGAAATTTGAAAGCAAAACAAAGAGATAAAGAAGCATCAGGCGCTGAAACCCCTTAGGTATTCTACCTTGCAGTGTGCACCATCTGACTGACACACTTCTCCATATGCTGAGGAGGAGAAAGAGCTATTCCCAGCTAACCCACAATTATGCCTTCATTATTTCTTTTTAATCTCCTCAGAGTTCCCATAGGGCCTCATATTTGGTTAGATGAATGTCCCTGCAACAGCCCAACTCCGACAGAGTCTCCCAGAAAACTTTCATGTTACGCTTGGTGCAGATTTGGTCCGCAGCTATTTTTATCTTCCCCTCGCTCTCTTTTTTCATCCCGTCATTAAATAAATTATTTTCAGGGCTGCTTTCAGTCTCTCTCATGGTGCTGAAGGATTTGTTAGGACAGAATAAAAATAGGAGACATTTCAGTAATAATTTTTTTTTCCCCAATGGTGCTTTTAGAGGTATTTGTATTTAGGTTTATTATTTTTTAAGATGTACAGGAGGATTTGGACCACTTATGTAATTCTGTGCCTAAAAATCCCTGGATTTCACTGGAAGCAGTAGTGTGACCTATTAGTCATGTTGAATATACTTTATATATTTCACACCCTGCTCCATGCAGATCTGAGATAAAAGGATATAAACAGAGATAAGTATTTTTGCCTACCTATTCTGCCTGTAAAGTTATTTTGCTTGGGGGCCCAAAGTATGAGCAGTATAGTATTAATATGGTGAAATTGCTACAATTATGTTGTACTCCCACATTACCTTTGATGTGATATTTTGCAAATTGTTCTGTGCAGAATTATTTTGCTATGGTTACATTGTAAATGTCATTTTGTGATGAGATACTTGGAGATGTATATAATGACTTATAATAAACTTTATGGAAGAATCATAAATAAGAGATTAAAATCTTATACATTGTAATGGTATTTTTGTGCATCCTTTTTCTGTACCACCTGTCCTGGTTGCTTGGATTTGAGAATTATCTTTCTTTTGCAATTCAGAGTTTACTTGGTGAACTTAGTGCTGACAGGAGGTGATGGAAGGACAGGGCTGACTCTTTTCAGTTCAAATCCTTGATTTTTTTGTCCATACTGGGGGTTTTCAAGTGTTGGACTGACCAGTAAAACCCTCAAATCTTCCTTTGACTTCCAGATTATTATTTTTGGTTGTTAAATCCATCAGCTTCTGTCTCTTGGTCTCAGGTTTCTGTCAGAATTTTATTTTCTCTTGTGGGGGCTGAGAAAATGAATTAATGATTTGTCATAGGTTTTGTAACTTTAAGGTGTCATCTCGTATTTACAGACAGATGATTCATGCTTAGAGAATTAATCTCTGCAGGTTCTCACCAGGTCTAAGAGAGTTATCTCCTTATTCCTATTCATTTTTAATACAAAAAAATAATATTAAAAAATGCAGGAACTGCATCCCCAAAGGACACTTTGCATCAGGCAACATGAAATCCCAAACACACCAAAATACAGGGAGTATTGACTGGAATAATTGTGTGTGAGGAAGAAGATGAGAAATAAAAAAAAAAAAAAATATAAAAGAGCAGCAATTACAGTTTATTGAAAAGACCACATTTCTGCATTTCCAGAAACTTAAAGAAGAAATCAAAACCACGTTTGTGGTTTTGCTGCTAACTGGAAGCAGGAGAGGCTCACTTCTCTGGAGCAGGGTCAGACAGAACCTTTTACTGTGGCTTGTGGATGAAGGCTGCAGAAATACACTTAATGGGCTGAGAAAGAGGGTGTTGAAAATAGAGCCGTGAATGATAATTTGAAAAAGAAGTTGCCAGTCCCAATAACTTTCTTAAAGCCACATCTTGGAAAGCATTTATGCTATTTTTGGAGCATGATGAAGTCCATCAAAAAGTGCAATCAGCTTTGAACGCAATAAAATAAAAATCAGGTTTGCAATTATGGTCTGGTGAAAATCTTCAAAAAGTGGGGAAAGTTTCTCCATGAGACAGAGGATTTATAATGGCTTTTGTAATGGAAGATGTCAGTAGCTATTGGTAATCTTTGTATTTCATTAAGAGTAATTGTCTCAAGGTGTTTTACTGTGCTGTCCTTAGTAAAATTTTTATTTCATTCTTTTCAAGTGCATTAAAACCCTTAATTTCAGTGTTTAAAGGACGTTTTGTTCCCTTAGATACATACTGAAAGCATTAAAGATAAGTCAATGAAATCAAGATGTGTTTATCAGACCATGAGAGGATGTTGAACACATCATGGAATGCTGCTAATGAGGAAGGAATCCCAATCAGATATAAAAATTCACCTTTCAAATTTGCCCCATCCCAGAACACTGAGTCACAACTTGCAATTCTGGGTCAAAATTTGCCAATTTTTTTTTTTTCCTACTACTTTGGAAGGCCCTCATGCCTGTCTGCAGCTTGGGTTTGTCCTGTTGCTCATGGTTTCTGCATACTTGGACTTGCCAGGTGGGGTTTTCTCTGGCAAAAGAGGAAAATTATCAGGAGGAGAAGTCAGGTCCATCTTAGTTATTTGCTGCCCACCAGGTTTTTGCACCTCTTCCTCTCTCTGCCCCCTCCTGCTGCTTTCCAAGCTGATGAGGTGCTGGAGTGGAATTTCTGGTTTGGATAAGCAGGGAGTTACTCAGGTTGAAGGTGGTGCAGGTATGGCTGGGCTGGCAGGAAGGCTGGCTGGTGGTTTCTGCTGGAAACCCCTGTTTAAATGCCATTTAAAATCCGTGTCACAGCACCCCTGGGACCTGCCTTGCTGCTGGCCCCAGTTACCTTTGGGGAGTTTGGATTTTGGAAGTTGGTGCTGTCATTATTCCTGTGGTTACATTGGACATGAGCACTGCCAGTGGATTTTGAGGTGACAGCAGGCTTTGGGAAGCCAAACACAGCCATGCAGCTCTCCCTGAGCTTTGGGTGTGTGTGATTTTTGGCAGCTTTGCTCAGGTTTTGGGGTTGTTTGGTGATGGTGTGAGTGCTGCCATTGCTTTTCTTGCAAGTTCATTCCTGCCCCCGGGCTCAGCCTCGTAAGGACACACTGTGAGCTGATGCTTAATTAACCACCTGCCTCCCCAATCAGAGCTCACTCCAGTGCAGTCCTGAAGGGGCTCCTTATTGAGGAAAACCCATTTTTTAAAGTTATAATGGCTCATTTTGTATCGTTGCAGCACTCTGTGTCACAGGCAGGGTGGGGGAATGGTATCTCAGTGAGTTTTTATTTTAAGCTGCAGGTGTTGGAGGTGAGAGTTGGCTTTGGATGAGTTAAATAAGAAATGCCAAGTGAGTAAAATCAGATCAGTTTTTAAATTATGATACTTTTTTCTTTGTCATGAAGCAAGATTGCCTTAAAATTTACAAGTCCAAACTTCAGCCAAAGAACCACAATCTGTGGGCTTTAAACCCAGACTCCCGGCCGTCGCTCTGACTCAAGTTTGTTTAAAGCTCAAATCCTCCAAATGAAGTGGCCGCAGCAAAATTAAGTTTTCAGACCTGGCAGTGGAATGGATTCAATGGAATTTCTGTTTGGAGTTGTGCTGTGAGGGTGGTATTATGGGTTGGCAGTGACACCTCTGTGTTAGGTGGGAAATGCCATCTTGTGTGGCTGAATTTTCGGGCACGGCCATCACCCAGCAGAAGGTAAGGAGCACACAAATGATGCTCACAGCTAATGATGCCACTCCCTCAGCCTCAATCCCCTGAAATCCACAAAGACAGTGCCCTCGCAATAAACCATGTACAAGCACGAACGGAACGGAGCCCTCCTTGTCAGTGTCTGAGAGGTTTTATTAACGCATCAGTCTCAGCACATTGTTACAACAATGGAGACATAACAGATGCAACCTTCTCACTGAACCAAGCAGAATGCCAAAGAAACTTAACGTTACAGCATATCATAAAGCCATTTCCATCTGCGTTTCAACCAATCACATAGAGAACAAGAACATTGACAATACTTCTGTCCAATAATATAAAGCACACGTAATTTTGCTAAGCGGCCTAGTTTCTAAACAATAGCTTCTTCATAGAAGTCAAAGCACAAAAGTCTATTCAAAACTTCAACCTTCTAAAGATATACATTAAGAAAACTTGTTACCACTTAAGGCAGCATCTAACATAGGCCTATTCTTTTCTCAAGCTTTCTCACATTTGCATTACTAATATTTCTGCTGCTTTAGCATCTAACTATCTCACTGTCTGAGGCCTGCTTTCTTAAAACCTTTCTTTCTTAAAACCTTCTGGTTTTTAGGATTCCTACAGACAGCTCCTAGACAAAGGGGCCACCAGCAAAATCCCCTGCAATGGATTTCTCCCCTCACGATGACAGGAACATCTCTCTCAATATTCCTCGGCTAATGAAGGAATAGATCTGCCGCCAAGTTCCTGGGAGGCTCATTTTCCTGAGTACAGTAGTAAAAGTTGGCTGATGGATGACCTGAACTGCTTAATGCTCCTCTTACAACTTCTGAGCAGCAAGGCGTAGCTGGGAGAGAGCTGAAGGAGTTATCCTCGGGAGGCCCCAGTGTCCTTGTAGGTTGTCAGAGTCAATGAGCCAGGTTTATTTCAAATGGCTCCTTAAATGAACATTTATTTTGTGCCAGTAACACGTTTTTGATTAACAGCTCCTTTTGACTAATTTGCTTCCCAAAACAGCCCAATAAAGGACTCGTTTAAAACATAATTAAAAGCGTGTTATTGCTGGTAGTTAATACTGATTAAAACAGGCATTAAGACAATTATCGTTGGAGGAAAGTAAGCACCCCGTAGTCAGGATGGAATCCGTTCTTACAGTTTTTATGCATTGCATACACAAGTGGGCTGCCTGCCAAATATGCAGGAGTTCTCATTCTGCACAGAATTGTATCAAAATTTGATTCCAATAATTTTAGTTTTTCATGGACAAGCAGCCTGACAATATTTGCGTTGACCATTTGAACTTAGGTTTTTAGCTGAAGTTCAACTTTCTCTTGCCTGGTTACTCAATTAACTGGTAACAAAAACTATCCCTGCTATTGTGACTTGTGCTGGGACTTTAAAAAATGAGATTTCTTAAATGGACTTCAATTTTTGCATCTTTATTTTTGGGTCTCTGCAGTTTCACACTCTGAATTAATTATTTATTGTTTTAATTAAAAAGAAACAAGCAGACCAAACTATTGACCGATAGAGGTGGGAGTTATTTCAGGTGCAGAAATAGGAACTAGTCAGAAAATTGTAAAGTCTTGATGTTTTCTGGTAGAATTTTTTGGTTTTGTGGATTTTTTTTTGGCTGTGTTTGTTTGTTTGATTTTTTTTTTTATTTGGATTTTCTGGAGGACATGTATTTTGAGGGGTCTTTATATTGTTTTGTAGCTGAGTGCACATGCTTTCCTTCAAATAGGTCCTGAACACCTCAGAAAATTCATATAGAAATAATGTCATGCACTCCTTATTAAAATAATGCAATATTTTTCCATCAGAGTGAAAAATTAAGGGTAACTTTTTAAGATCAAGGGCTTTAATTATGACCCTGTAGCTTTTTATACAATAATTATATCAAAAGAAAACACGAAAATGTGGTTTTTGCTGCTTTAAATTTCTATGTGAAAATTCTACTTGTCATTTCACACTTGTCTTTCTGCTTTCAACATCTTAATTCCTTAATTTCTCAGCTGCATTCTGGATCATGATTTTGCAAATTGCAGCAAGGAAAAATGGGTATCTCCTGTAATACAGTTTAATTTAATGAATTTCTTAGAATGGATGAAGAGTTCTGAGGTTATTTTTGTGTTATTTCATCTGAGGTTGAAAATTTTGAGGGATTTTTACTAAGGAATTGCTTCCAACATTGGTTTCAGCTTATTCTGCCTTACCTCAATGTAGCATTAATATTGGAGAACAACCAAAATAATTATACAAGGTGTTAAAAATGGACTCAATGAAATTTTGTTCTTATTTCCAAATGTGTGTTTGATTATGTCCAGGTTTATTTATTTATTTTTAATTTTAGAAAGGAAATTAAAATATACTAGAGGTTATTTAGCATGTAGTTTTACACCTTTGGCTCTGGAGGTTTTAACAGTATCAGCTAAAATAAATGAATGTTTTCCTCAAATTTTAGCACCACAGGGACTAAGGCAAATCAAAGTTTCACTGGGCACCCTGTGCCAGGGCATCACCACCCTCACAGGAAGAAATTCTTCCCAATCTCCCATCTAAGCTTCCTTTTTTCCAACTTAAAACCATTCCCTCTGTCCTATCACTATATTTGTTCTTCCTGAAGCCAACCCACACAAACCTAAAATTTTGGTTCCTCTGTGGAGTTTCTCTGCTCTCCCTGGCTGGAAGCTGGGCCTGTGCTCCAGGTGGAAAGAAAAATTCATTCTGTTGAAAAAAAATTTAACTATGACTTTGCATATATTTAATATCTCATAAATATTTCCCCCCAACACCCTTCTTCTTCTGAAAATATCAGATGTGCATGTAATCCTCTCAGGGGAGCCAACATCACTCTGTTTATCTGTCTTAATTAAACTGTTTGTTAATTCTTGGGCATAAAGAAAGGGAAAGGAAAAAAAATTATTCATCTCCTATAGTTTAATGGATTTTTAACAATGACAGATTGAAAAGCAGCAAAAATAAATAATACAGTTGTTAAAACTAATAATGGAACAAAGGTAAAATGACATCCCTGTAGGCTGGGAGAAGTATTAGCACAAAGAGACAAATCCCAACAAGCCTGCAATTAAAAACTAGCCAGCTTTCTTGTTTTCCCATTAGATGGTCTGGCAATTAATGGCCCATTTGCAAGAATATCTGAGGAGTGCAGGGCAGTAAGGGAGGAGGAAAATCCCAAGGATTGGAAGTTGTAGCAAAGAGGTGGTGGAAGTTGGATTGAATTGTGGGTTAGATGTGAAATTTGGGGGGTTGGTGGTAAATTGTAAATGATGGGTGACTATAGCTCTTGAAAATGGACAGGAGGAGAAGTGAGGAAGGGAAATGGGGCTGGGAGAAATGATTTGAGATTTTGTGAGGAATGGTTTCAGCAGACTGCAGGGTTCAATCAGGTGATTTCCATGGGTAAGAGAGGGAACCATGGATCTGCCACCAGCACACAGGGCTGGAGACCTGCAGAGCTCCCTCTTGCCTTCCAATGGGACAGGGAGTATTATTGTCACTGCTTTTAATGAAGGGATGGGACTATTTTCAGTCTAAGAATGATTTATTGCTCAGATAAATGTCAGTCTCAGGGGGTGTGAGATTTTAGAGGAGCAAGCAGTCAGCCATAGCTCAAGAGTAGTCACAAATTTCTTCATTACAAGGCAATATACAACTTTCTAATCCAACAGACAGTTGTCACAGGGTTTATTTGGCTTTTCTGACCTATCATATTTTCTTAATTTTTCTGCACTGTGGATAATTTTATCTAATGGGCTTCTGTCTCACATGCACGCATATAATTCTATTATAACTTCTCTTATTTTACTCTATACAACCACACCCCTACTTTATAAACCCTTCACCATCTTACCAATACAATTTCTCACTTTTAAAAACATATTTTTACTTGCAACTATAAAAATATAAGTTTATAGTTTTTCTGCTTAATGTCTGTATATTTTATATCTGCATCAATCCAAGCTTCTCCCAAGGCTGCAGAACAAACCCTCCCATGTCTGTGGAAATTTCTGTTTTTCTGATTCCCACAGAGATGGACAAACCCAGGAGTAAAATGAACAAGAAGGGAATCAGAAAAGGTTATTTTCCATATGAAAACCCACGACCTGTGGAGGCAGGAAAAGCCAAGGGAGTGCAGAGGGGATTTTAGGGATGGGGACAAGCTGGTTGGCCTGGGGAGCCCATGGAATTCCCAAGGTGGGGTCCCTGGATGGCACAGGGACAGATCCCGTCCCTGAGGGGTCCAGAGGCAGCTCAGCAGCACTGGAGGGTGGCACATGGGCACAAATGTCTCCGTTCATGCCAGGAGGAGCAAGAGCCAGCCAGGTCCCAAAGCTGCCAGGATCATTGTAGGGATGAGAGAGAATTGGGCAAATTTTCCTGCGAATGGTTGAATCAGATGAAGTAAAGCCCACAAGCAAGGACAGAGAGAGACAGTGGAGCAGAAACCTTTCTACTCCAGCCCTGCCTGCCCCAGCCACTTTGAGCTTTCTCCATTTGAAAGTGAAATTTCTAATTTTATTCAAATAAAGCCCGGCTTTCTTGTGTTTAAAAGACTTTTGGTCTTTGGGGATCTCGCTGTAGGTGATGGCTTCAGCAGATCCACTTCAAAGCTTTGGCGGATTCAGTGTCCTATCAGAGCAGACACTAATTAGTGGAGCTGTGGGCCCAATTCCTGGGGGACAGAACCCAACAGATACAATGGCATTATACTGGAATTAGTCCCCTAAACCAAAAGAGTAAACCTGCACAGGCACAGCTCCGTGGCAAATTTCCAGTCAATTCCAGTAAATATAGGATTGTGACTTAACGAAGAGATTGGAAAAAAAAAATAAAAATTGTGGTTATTCTTGTATTGCAAAGAAGAAGATCTGGAGTCTTTTATAGCAGAAGGAGAAGAAAATATTTGCTTAGCAGCTCTTAGCATTGAGAATAATAAGGCATTTTTGTATTTGCTCAATGTAAAAGAAAGCAGGAGATGTATAATGTGTGTGTATAAACATATAAAAATGGGATTTCTCACTTACATACGGAGGAGGAGGGGGAAAAAAAAAAGGAGTAATCTGTGAGAGGAAACAGGTGGGCAAAAATGGTACACAGTAGAATAAACTCATTATTTGCCACTGGAATGTGTGGTATTACTGCTGATGTCAGATGCATTTAGCATTTGCCAGTCTATTAGGAGAGAAAATGAAGAGCATCTGTCTTAAAACTTCCAAACAGAAACAGCAAGCCCTGGAAGTTTGTGCTTTGATACCTTTGCTTCCCCACCAGCCAGCAAGCAATTACATGTTGGAATGTTTGAGATGTCCTTGCTGTGGCAAGGCTCCCCAGCTCCTTGCAGGCTAATAAGGAGATGGATTTGTTGATGCATTTCAGGAGGAGATTGTGTTTGGAAGGAGAAATTGGATGCTGAGCTTTTGTTGTGATAGCTCTAAGACTCTGTACTTTGGCTTGGAGTTCTAAGACTCCATTTGAAGGAGGGGAAAAAGGAGAGAAACCAGCAGAAATTATTCAGGTGTCAAACAAAAGTTTCTTCCAAGAATAAGATTTATTTCGCTCTGTAACCCCTTGCCAGAAGTTTGTGTTTTTGGGAAATGAAAATTTCTGTCTTGGTGGTATTAGTAAAGCAAAACCAGCTGAGCACATTCAAACAATGGACGGAGTCTGTCTCTGCTAATTTTGAATTTTCTGGCTTTTGTCACTGTATGTCACAACCATAATTATTATTTAAACATAGAGGTGAACTGCAAAACAGAAATGAAACTTTAGCTGAGAAATGCTGTATGAAAGAAAAGTTCCTGCTAGGTTGTGCAAAACTCCAGCACTGCTCTATGTTTTAATTTATCCTTGTTTAAAATTCTGCATCTGCTATATGCAATTACTGCATTGAAATGTTTATTTACCAGTGAAAAATAAGTTTATGTGGTGGTTTTTGGGGAATTTGGGCACTTTCAGAGATTGAATGATGAGCAGAGACTCTGGTGCTCACCTGAGAGCCTGGGCCAGAGCCAGGGATATTTCCTTCTGCCTTCCAGTTGGCAGATCACTTCTTCCAGTCAATGTGCAGCAGGGTTTTGTGTTTCTCTAGTCTGGACATCTTCACATTTTAACTAAATTGCAGTGCAGTGTGGTGTGGTTTTTTTTTTTGTTTTTTTTTTAATGCAACAGAAGAACCCAACTATAACAACTATTTTTATATTAAAAAAATAATCTATGTAAATTAAACCTTTTCTCTAAAAGTGGTAATTTGGGACAATAAAACTTTTCAACTGATTTCACACTGGCTTTCTGACACAGCCAGGTTTGGTGTTGGGACTGCTGATGGTCTGCACTGGTTGCTCCTAGATTTTGGAAATACTGGTGAGAATTCTTCAAACTATGGCAGGTTACAATTTTGTTGTTCCTACTCTGTAAATCCAGGGCTCCTTCTAATTGCCCCTATTTGCATAACATGGATGATATTCCAGATGTGTATGGGGCTAATCCCACCCCTGGCGGACTGGTGAGGCTGCAGGAAGGAGGAATTCTGTCCTGGTACTCAATTGAAACCCTAATCTGGGCACACACTGCCAGAGAGCAGGGATGGATGGGATTTTGGGAAGGGATTCCTGGCTGGGAGGGTGGGCAGGCCCTGGCACAGGTGCCCAGAGCAGCTGTGGCTGCCCCTGGATCCCTGGAATGTCCAGGGTCAGGCTGGATGAGGCTTGGAGCAGCCTGGGACAGTGGAAATGTCCCTGCCATGGCAGGGATGGGAATGGGATGAGTTTCAGCTCTCTCCCAACTCAATCCATCCTGTGATCCCATGATTTACTGCAATATCCTCCTGCCTTGCTTGTGCTGGGTGCTGAGCTGATCATTTTGCTGTATTTTCTGCAGCCATCTCTGTGGAGTGTTTCATTTTAGTTCTGCATCCTGTAAAACCTTGTGCATCAGCTTAAAACTAAGGTTAAATTGGTTTTATGTGAATTCTTGCTTTTGACATTCTACAACAGGACAAAATAACTCCTATTTTCACTCTTCATCCATAACCAGGTGTGATGTTTTGCTGCTGATCTTTTTCATGTAAGGATTTTTATTAGAAACATTAAGGGAAGACTGATGGAAAGATTGATGCAGGATTCACGTCACCTTTCAAACACTCTCTCATTTACATAGTTATAAAAAAGATAAAGGGACTTTTAAAACTAGGTATATTTTACATCATTGTTATATTTTAAAAGGGACCTTATTTCTTTTTTTTTTTTTTTTTTTTGTTTTGTTTTGTTTTGTCCCCCAGCAATTTCTGTACTGGGAAAGCAGAGCACAACTAAAAATTTGAGAGCCCTGGCCTGGGTTTGGTTCTTAACCTGGGAAGTGTAGGGTTACTTTTGTGTGCAAACAGTGGGGTTTGGGGATGGATTAGACACAGGATCCCCTTCAGGAATCATCACATAATGACATGATGTGCCTTCCTTAACTGGACTACAGTGTGGCCTTTGGGTGGTTTTGTGAAACCTACTCTTACCATTTCTGTCCATGAAAACAGTTCATATGCCTGTCCTCAGAAATACCCTTTTGTTTTATCTGACATATGTGTTCAAATAAGATTTCAAATGTTATAAACCAGAATCCTGCATGATGGCAAAAATTTCTATTGGTAACAGTAGGCAGTGTGGTATTAAGTCAGTGATGTTCTTGCTCTCTGAATCTCTTGTATTTCCTTTTTTCCCCCTCTGGAACAAACTAAAAAGGCTTTGGCAAGGAGGGACCTTACAGCATCAAACCCCACCAAAGGCAGATTCCCACAAAGTGCTTGCACAGCACAGAAAAGTTGAAGTGCTGGCACCGAGACAGGTTCGTGTGGTACAGAAGAATTCTTATATTTGAATGTTTCTATCCTAGGAGCCTTTAGATGTCAAACTTTAAGTGGAATTGACTGTTTATCCCAGTTGATTTTGACTAGTGACGCCTTCCAGGTTGGAGGGCGCTCCCTTCACTCTGTTTCCCATCAGCACTCCTTGACTACTGGCATGTGGTGCCAATTTGTTCCTTCTGTACAGAGAAGAAAAGAAGTTTGGATTTAATTTTAAGCCTTGACACAAGGTTTAATTTGCTAAAAAGGGGAGCTGTGCCATTGTAAATCTTGGAGGAGACACCAAGGTTGCAAAAATTGTCAGCCCAATCTGTTTTGAGCACCATTTCAGGCGTTCTATTAAAGGAACAATATTCCTTTTCACAGCTTGTTCAGCTGTGTCAAACCTCACAGGTTAGAGTGGAGCTGGCTATTTATTGTACTTTTTATTGCTTTCTGATCAAGTTTTTATGCTAGGAGGGAAATTTATGTGCTGGGAATGATTTATCAATAGTACAGATGGGAGAGAAAAAAGTTGGTTTTTTTTTCAGGTGAGTAAAGCTTAAAGCACAGCAGCATAAGGCTTTGACAGAGAGACTCATAGAAAGAATAAAATCACTTTCCTATTAATATCTATAGAGAGAATAACATCACTTTTCTATTGATATCTCCCAGAATTAGAGAATAATCACATGGTGGGTCTGCTACCATGTTTTTGAGAAGGAATCTCTGGTAGAACATGATGTTGGCACTCTAGCACTGGTTTATTCCTGCTGTTGGCTCAGACCACACTCAGCCCTAAAGGCTCTTTGGCCCCATGTGCAGATTCTGGTCCTGCCTAGGATGATGTAAAAGGTCCCTCTGCCTTCACTGCTCACATTGCAGGAGAGGAGAGGCCTTAGCATGGAGCTCCACATCTCTGCTGACAGTGAGAATTTGGTCATTGGCTTCGGGTCAGGGTTTCAGCCTCTGTCCTAATTCTTTGTAGATGTTTTCTGAGCCATGATGATATTACCAGGGAAGGGCAGTATGGTGTGATGGGATTTGGTAAATATTTATTTCAGCTAGTCTGGTTTTTTAAAAAATAATCGTTTGGAGCTGGTTAAAACCCAGAAATTTCAAAGTATACCAGCAAAGCTCTAATACATTAATGTATACTAAACCCTACACACTATCTTGCTTCAGACCTTTTGTATTTTGCTTTTTAAGAAATGGATGTCTGACCCAATAGTTCATTTATGCTCATCCGTCACAGAAGTCCTTTTTATTTCTTGGATTAAGTGCTACAGACCTAATAAATCACTGCTGCTCTTCTGGCACCATCCCAGCTCATGTTGTCAATCTGGGCAGTGTAATGTTCTAAATTCTGCAAACCAGCAAGTTTTTGTCAACTTTAACTCTATGCATTGTAGAGAAAAGAGGAGAAATGAGAGGTGTGCCATGAGCTGCACGATTTATCTAAGCTATTGGTTTGGGGCATTTAGAACTGGCATGAAATGGGACCTGGATCTAAATTTGCAATGGATTTTTTATTTTTTTTTAACAAAACAAGCACTGCTAAACCCTTTGCCAAAACAGAAGGGAATGTGGATACCATATTTTCTTTTTGCATGAGCAAACCAGGTAGAACTGGGGAGGGTGGCAGCCACGGGTGTGTCCCTGTGAGAGCTTAGGAGAGCTCCAGGCCTCAAAGGATGTTTTTAGGAAGGAGGAGCAGGCTGGTTGGATTTTTGAGGAGGCCAGCGGGAGTGTGCAATGCAAATATCATTCCTTACACCCCTTTTGATTTTGCACAGCATTTTGATTTTTCCCAGACTGATGCCCGTGCTCTGTGTTGTACATCATATCCCTGCTCCAGAGGGTGGGATTTATGGAGAGGAGGTGTTGGGTGCTTTGTGGGAAGCTGTGTAGCCAATTTATCTGTGCACAGCTCCTGACTTATCTGCTCTGTCTCCAAAATCTTTTTATTTTGGTATTTTTAAGAGGATGGTTACTCCTCCTGAAGGTGAGGGAGGAGTGCAGTCAGATCCCCCTCTCCAGTTACTCTTCCTGCTGCTCTCTAACTCCTCAGTGGGAAGATCCACTTAACTCTTGAGTGAGAAATCCTGATTTCTGAGTTGTAGCTGTCACTGGTGTCTGACTTGGTTTTGATGTAATTAAGGAGATTGCTTTAATCACACACAACAAATAGCATTTATAAACAATATGCCACATGTAAAATTCAACCTGAATTTATGGTGTCCTCCAGCATTTCAGTGAAGATGGATACTGCAGACATTAGGGGTGATTCATCATCTTCCTAGAGCTGAGTTGACTACAAGAGACTTTCTGCTCACGAGTACCATGTGTTTATTTTATCCAATGATGGCACCGTGGTTTTCAGTGCACAGTCTGTATCCAGCTGATCTAGAAATCTGCTCAGATCTGAGCCTGAGCAAACCTGGTGTCAGCTGCTGCTGAAAAAAGCCTGATGACCCAGGGCCAGCCCTCCCTGAAAGCCAGGCACAGGATTTGATTCAGCTGCTGGAATCCAGCTGGAGCCCTGGGAGCGCTCACCTCCCTCTGCCCGCCAGCAGCAGGAGATGCTGTGAGAGAAGGGGAGTTTCTCCTAGAAGGAGACCTCTCCAAGCTTCCTTCTCCAGTTGTCCCAATATCTCCATTTAGGGCAAGGCAGCAGCTCTGTTTGGGACTGGGGTGATCTGCAAGGTCTTGTGATGAAGCAGAATGTTGTTTACCTGCAACAAACAGAGAAATCCTCTGCCACGTGACTGCTGGGAATGTCTCAGGCATCCTCTGCTGGTGCACACACACAAATTGCATTCAGGGGCACGCAGTGTTTGTGCAATTAATCAAGCCTGTTCTGAAGCCAGGATAATTTGGAAAGATGACCATTTATAGAAGATTTGTTGTTTGCTGACCGCAGTTACAATTATCTACGAGAACAGATAGGTCAGATTTATTTAAGTTGCTTTTTTTGGTAAAAGCAGTATATTCTGTTAAAATTGGCCAGCGAGAAGATTTGTTTCCACGTGGGTGTGTATTTCAGCGCTGCGGAAAAATGGTTATTTCATAAGCTTGAGCATCAATCTTTGGATTTACACAAATTTAAAATTATATTCCTAAGAGTTCCCAGCGGCAGCCAAGAGTTATTTTCTGGTTATTAATCTTTCTCCCCTATCCAAAAACATCCCCAAACTTTGTTTAGCTGTACGGTCTCTTCAGACTGTTGATTGTACTGTACTGGGGCTGAGAATGTTGGAGTTTATGTAACCAGTCTCTCTGTTTAAATTTCAATGACAGATCTTTTCATTTTGTTTACGGCCAAATAACAATGCAAACGTGTCACGCCACGGCCGCGGTGTGCGGCCATCGGAAAGGGCACTCGCCAAACTGATTCCTTGATCTTATCCCCTTTAAAACTTATTAAAAGCATTTCATTGTTGTGTGCCTGCTATTAGTGAGCAGAAATAAGCTTTCCCTATTTACATAAGGATGATGGCCGTGTCTTGTGGGTTATTGGTTGTTTGGTTAATCACAAAGCTGTGTTATTCCAGCCTGTTTGGAGTTTTGCAGCTAGGCAGAAAAGCCACACATGGCACAATGGCGAAATGTTTCACTGCAAACCCAAATACTTCCATAAAATCATATCTTGAATCTGTTTATAGCCCTGCAATATTTAAGTTGCTCGCATGGCTTTGATTATAAACTTTTACGTAGATATCGCCGCGCCGGAGCGTTCGGTAACGCGGACGTCAATGCGAGGCAGATTTCTGGGCATAATTAATGCTAAGTGATAATTTGCCAGTGAATTCGTGGAGGCTCTGCTGGGTTTTCCATCTGGTCCTTATCATGCAAAGATGTCCAGTCAGCAGTGCTCAAAGTTGTTCGCCAAATTCTTCCCCAGCATCTCCCGGCGCAGAAAAGTCTCCTTCCATATCCTCCATGAGGTTTCCTGACCTCCCTAACTTCTGTTTGCTCTTAAGGAAAGTATAACAACTTCCAGTTGCTATATTTTAATTAATTTCAGTGTTTCCCTAGGAATTTAGCAGATTTTTGAGGTAGGCTAATGACGCAGGCTTAGCTTAGGCTTTATTTTTGCCTACTGCAAAAAACCAGAACCTAAAATCCTGTGCAGAAAATGTACTGAAAATGGTTGAGTGTTTTCCTTCCTCTGCTTGGCCTGTGGGGTGGAGCACTGAGCTATTCAGGAATGATGTTCCTCCTGTGCTTTTTTCTGGTGTCCAGCCTAAACTCAGTGGCAGTCAGTTTATACCTGTTTATATCCATGCCAAGACTAAAATCTCTTCTTCATTTACCTTTCTATCCTGAGCAGTCATGTTCCTCTCCCACCACTGTTTTTCTAGGATTAATGTGCCACCTTGAACTTGTAATTTGTATAAATTCCTTTTATATCAATCTGATCTTTGTACTTTGTATAAATTTCTTTTATATTAATCTGATCAAGGACACGTGACACATTTACAGGACATACTTCCACCTTTCTGGGTATGGATGATACCCCCTAATTTTTATAGGACTAGCAAACTTCAATGCTTCTCTTTAAGGCAAAATCATAAACGAAATTTAAAGCCTTGTTTTACAAGTCTTATTCAAGGAACTTCTCCAGTATGTCTGCTCCAACTCAGGAGCATGACATACTGAAGTAGGTACTTCATACTGTTTGTTTTTTGCTCTTATTTTGCTGCTTTCTGCCTCATTTTTCTTCCTTCCACCTGAATTTCTCTGTGATGAGTGCTGTGTTTACAAGAGATTTTCATGGTTCTTACAGGGTTGATATCACTGTCTCATAAAAACATTAACCATCTCTCTCTCTTTTTGCAGAAATAAAGGAACATAGGGTTAGCATATGTTTAACATTCCCCAGATAAATCTGTATTTTTCTTTTTTTCCTCCTCACTTAGAATTTTTTTAAGCGTGAAATTCAGGGACTTAAATACATTTGTTCAGGATTTCTGGATATTTGAGTACCTGGGGAAAGCAGTAGATCCAAGTGTTCCCCTGGACGTCTGGAAATTTAAGAAATTTCATCTGCAGAGAACAAGTGGTGTGGGGTTTGTGATCCCAGGAAGGGTCCAAGCTGCAGGTTCAGGAATTGTGAGTTTTATTACCCATATCCAACACAGTGTGTGCTGTGCACACAGAGTCCTTTCAGAGGAATATGGGTGATCTGGGTGATAATTGTTAGTTATTCCACTCTGCATGTTCTGGAAAAAGAAAGAAAAGCTGTTTCAGTTTGTGCATTGCATTCCCAGTGTGGTGTTGAGGAATGGATGGGAATGAACATGCCCAGATAGGGAGAGGGGTTTAAACTTGGTTAACTCAGGTTTCTCTGCTCAGTAAACTCCAAATTTTGCTGGATTTGGTTGCTCTATGAAATTTTGCCTGTTCTACAGAGAATTTTCATTTGGATATTATCAATTTTTATTTGGATATTATCCATTGGGACGCAGCTTCAGAACTGTTCTTGTAGCCCAGTGTGGGTGTGGATAAAGCCCAGCTCTGAAATCCAGGTGTGCACTTAGGAGCCTTTGTAACTTCATAGAGTCATAGAATAATTTGTGTTGGGTTAGGAGGGACCTTAAACTCATCCCATTCTATCCCTGCCATGGGCAGGGACACCTTCCACTGTCCCAGGCTGCTCCAAACCCCATCCAACCTGGCCTTGGGCACTTCCATTGACCCAGGGGCAGCCCCAGCTGCTCTGGGCACCCTGTGCCAGGGCAGATCTCTGGGTGCAGGGTTTTGTGTGTCAGGAGAGGTGAACTCCATCCCCATGCTGAGATGGAGACCAGAAACCAGAAGGATGAAATGATAAATGAGAGGCAGTGCTGTGGAGATGGCACAAAGAACAAAATCTCGCTGAGGGGACTGAAGAAAACTTGCCATGAGTGGATATTGTCAAATTCCTTCAGCTACTGGCCAACAGATGATTATGTGCATCACCATTATATAAAAAAAAAATATTTTCAGAGGAGCCAAAAATCTGTTAAGTGAACTTGCAGGAAGTGAGGAAGAACATGGCAAAGCTTTTGAATAAAACACCCAGGAAACAAACTCCTCAGACTTCCAAGAAACACTTTTTCTTTGGAAAGAAAACACAAACACCCCCGACTTTCTGAACAAATGCATGTGAAGTGTGAGTGACTAAAGGATTAATTCTTCCCCTGCATAAACCCAGAGTGAAATACCCAAATTCTCAATTATATGAACTGCTTGGCACCTGAAAATGCTTAATAGTTATTGGAAGGGGAAAATGTGTAGCAGAACTATCAGGCCAAGAGAAATCCCATTCACATGCCTGAGAAAACTTCAGGCAATGTCTCGAAAGGAAAGTTTTGGAAAAGCTCTGGTAAGAAAACAGAAGCTGTGAATCATGCCATGTGGTATTAAAGAATTTAGAGAGCACACTGAGAAGTTCCATATCAATGCTTTTTCTTAAATATATTCAACAAAGGGCCTATTTCCCTTCAACACTTTCAAATTTCGGCTTTCTCTCCCTTCTGCTTTTTAGCAGAACTACTCCAAAAAAACCCCTCAAAAAACTTGCACAGTTATAGCTTTTACTCTAAAATCCCTGGATTTCTTGCCTTTTTATTTTTCTGCTTCTCAATTGGTTTAGAGAGAATTTTAAAGTTATAGCCTAAAAAGGGAATATTAAAAGAAAGGGATTATAAAAGCAATTGTAGAAAAGTTTGGGAACTCATAACTTGTAACTCTTGCAGCAGCTACAGCAGGGCTGCATATCAGAATGTGTCATTTTGTACTCCCACAGTGCTCCAGAGTGGGAAAAAATAACTTACTGAATCTTTGATTTCGTATCAATGCTTTGCTGATCCATCAGTACAAATTTATTTCCAATAACGATGGTGGAAGAAAGAAATTCAGACTCCCGGGCTCCTTGAATAAAGCATTTTAGGATCTCATTCTCTGACCAGTTTAGCTTGAATTTCAGTTAATATCTGTTGAATCTTGCATGTCTAGAAGTGTAAATCAGTCAAGGAAGATGCTTTGGGATTCTCTGTTTCATCTGATTCCTTGGAATAGTCCGGGACATTGGGATTGAGTTGCCTGGAGCAGGCTGAAAATGGGAATTCTCCAACTCTGGTTTGGGTTATTTCCTATTCCTAATCAAAGCTTGCTGCTGTGACCTACAAAAATTGAGAGGTTTTGTTGCTGTTTTATGTAGTTTTCTGTTGTTTGTTTGTTTGTTTAGGGTTTTTAAAAATTTATTATAGAAAATTATTACTGTAGACCTGGCTTATGCAGGGGTTGAAATGGATCATTCTAAGTTTATTCCCACCTTGAAATATTGTCTGGGAGCAGAACATCACACAAGAGCAGCCCCAAATTTCAGACAGCTCTGCCTCACCTGTGATCTTTTTGATTTGCAGAATATGTTTAGTTTCCATTTTTCTTGTAAGATCTAATGAGATCTTTACAATAAATGTTCAAATATAATTAATGGAAAAAAATTAGTTTTTCATAGGTTTTTGTTCATTAGACACACAAAGCCTTGCAGCAGTAGAAATAGAAGCGATCCCAAAAAAAAATGATTTCCTGTGTACATTAAGTAAATTTTCTATATTTTGCTTTTAACACTATAACAAATATTCAGGATAAAGCAGCATTTAAGGAAAGCTGCATTTTAACTTCTCTGGCTTTTCATCTGCTGTAATAGATGGGAGTTTTCACTTCTTCTTATCCCCTCAATTGAAGGCTGTAAAACCTGTTAGTGGCACTGAAGATTATGTGGGTGCTTCTGTGGGGAAATTCAGGCTGCATTTTATTTGTAGCAAATTGTTAAAAGTGGTGTCACATTTTTAGTCCAACTGGGATGTGGGGGTCTCAAAGTTTTTTCCCAGCCCAGGTGTCCTTAGTGGGATGCAATCAGAAAATCAAAAAATGTCACTGGCAAAAGGCATATTAATATATAACTTATATATATATATAAAAAATAATATATATATTATATATTATATATATATATATATATATATATATATATATATATATAAGTTATATATAATATATATAACTTATATATATAATAATATATATAAAATATATATAATATATATACAATAATAATATATAATATATATATAATATATATAAAATAATATATATATTATATATATATAACTTATATAAGTTATATATTATATATATATATAACTTATATAATATATATATTACTTATTTCTACCAATAACACAAACTATAATTACATATTAATTATAGTTTGTGTTATTGGTAGAAATAAGTAAAAATTACTTGTTAATTAGTAAAAATTAGTTTAGGCTTAAGTTTGACTTCGTATCTCTTGTCACTCAGCAGGTATGATAAGGAAAAACATCTTAGGTTGTTATGTTAAAACATTTTAAATATTTTCCTGCATAATACTCCCATTTTATACAACACTGATATTTTTCCTTTTTTTTTTTTTTTCTCCCCTTCTTTGGGTTCTTTCCTCTCATTTTATTGCTGTACCAGTTTAAAAATAAAAACTGTGTAAGTTGACTTTTTAGTGCATGTAGGGTTTTTATTAGAAGAGGTTCACAAGTGGATTTTATTAGAGTAGAAATCTGTAAAGTTGGTGACACGTTAAACTGTGCTCGAGATGAATCTTTTTGCCATAAAACACTGATGTCTCTCTGAACTGTGTTTTTCTCAGAAGGATATTTAGAAAATAAAAGCACAGTTTAATTTAATTTTTTAGCAGGTTTAATTGAACTAATGACACTGTACTTTACTGCAATATATTATATATCCCAAACATTTTTATATTTTGAGTAATGATTTTTATTAGGCAAGACTTTTTCTTTAAATTCCTGTAGATCTGTCTTACTTTAATCATATATTCTGCCATATAAAAAAGATATTGAAAATATCTGTTTTTTCCCTCAAAGGTTTACTGAATTATATTTTGCTTTTAGAATTTATTTAAATGGCAATAGGTACAACAAATGAGAGCTTCAGCCTGAATCATTAATTAATTATCACTTTTAAAAAAGTTTCTTATTTCTACAGTGATTTAGTGCTGCTGTATGGTGAGGAATTACTGATGTATTAAAACATTATTAGGCTTTCTATGAGGAATTCATGCTATTTTTATTTTTTTCTCCCCATTGTGAATTGATGGGAAAATATGTATACAAGGAAAACCACAAACCCTATAAATGTGTGCTTTGCAAGACTAAAAAATTGGTCAAAATTCTGCTGAAGTTCATTAAAAGGAGAATTTTAGGCAGAATTTGCCATGCTGGCAGTCACTTGTTATTTCCTTTCACATCAGTGCTGCTTCTGGTGTCTGTTTTTTCCTCCAGGCTGAAGCTTGGCAAATATATTTTCTGCTTTAGGGGTGGCTAAACGAAAGTAGAGATTATTCAAGCTAATTGTATTGATAATTTCCTTGAGCTGCACCTGGGTGACAACTTCTGGTGTAACCACTATTTAATTCTAGGGTGTATTTAAATACAGAAAAATTAATAATTTATACCAGCACAAATCATTTCAACATGACACATACTAGTTGTTCTTGTGTTTTTTGGTGGTTTTTTTTTGGTTTTTTTGGGGTTTTTTGTGTTTGGCAAGTTTTTCCTCTCTGCATATTGCAGTGGTGCATTTTTTGTTTGTGCAGCACTTTCTAATAGAGATAAAAGAAATATCAACTTCAAGGTCTCTGAAGATTTCCTGTGCTGCTTTCCTCTATTAAATGGCATTATTGGACTTTTCTCACACAAAATTTTAAGTTTTCTACCTGTCAGGGTTACTGCAGAAAGAAATTTAAAGTTCAAATAACAAAAACCAAGATAAATCATGATATCTAATTTCTCTAAGCTTTAAACTTGGGCTCTGTCTGCTGTTGCTGACTCTCCCACCAGAGTTTGGCCTCTCCCCTCTGGCCAGAGAGCTTTTCTGGAATTATAAAATACATTGGGCCTATTTTTCCTTCCCCTCAATAGGCAAAGCTTAACAAGCCCAAAGCCTGCTGGACAAATAAAAAGAACTAAAGAGTTGAAAGAATTTGCAGAAAAAGCAGTTTCAGGCTTCTTTAACAATCCACAGATGCCAAAAGGCACAATAAGGAGGAGATTCATATCAACAGTGTGACAGATATCTTTTATTCTGTGGTGATGCTGCCAGTAAAAGCAATTTAATGTGGACTCTCCTACACTCTCTGCCATCTCATTTAAGGGTCCAGGTGACTCAGTCATGCACCCCAGGAAAATTTATCTTCAGATATTTACAGAATCTGAAATTTCTGGCACAGAAAAATGCACTGTGCTGGAAAAGGGCTGAGCAGAAGCAGGGCTTGCTCAGGGTAGGGTTTTTTCCAGGGTATGGAAATCACAGGAGTAGCAGCATTACAATATTTTCTGACTTTTGAGAGGTTTGCAAGCTTATTTATGCTTTTCTTGTTGGTTGAGACATAAAAAGCAGCATATTTTGTAGCATTTATTAATTTAAAGGCTTTATAATGATGCCTTGAGCAGGCTGCCCCAGAGCAGAGGCTGGGCAGAGTCCCAGAATAAAGCAGGGATTGATTCCCAGCATCTCCTGCATGGATCCACCTTGGGCAGCACCAGAGCCCAGCCAGGGCTGCACCCAAGATGAACCAAAATGGCCCCAAAATGCACGAGTGCCCATGGGGTCTTGTCACCATCATATTTTCTGAAAAATCCCTTTGCCAGGATTTCTTCTCCTGGGGAGCTGAGAAGCTTCAGAGAAAAAATGAAAACAACAATTATCTGATTCACTTCTCCTTTGTTTTGCCACTTTGAAATGTGGTTTGGACATTGTTTACCAACTGGTCGTTGTTTGATTGGTTTCATGTGAATTGTTTTAATTTAGTGACCAATCATGGTCAGGCTGTGTAGGGGCTCTGGAGAGAGTCTCAAGTTTTCATTATTATCTTTTAGCATTCTGTAACTATCCCTTCTGTATTCTTTAGTATAGTTTAGTATAGTATTCTTTAGTATAATATAGATTCTTAAAATAATAAATTAGGCTGCTGGGTACATGGAGGCAGATTCATCCTTCCTGCCACGGGGGACCCAGAAAATACCACAGGGGTCTCTCACTTTTATAAGTTCATGCAGTCCCACCCTGCTTGTTTTTCTCTCTGCAGCCCACGGGGTTTGTGCTCTTGGGCTGAGATTTGGATCATTTGTCCTTGGTGCCCAGCTGGAGCAGGAATTGTTTTGTCTCCCTGCTCTGTGCACAGAGCTCAGCACCGCTGAATGTGAAGCTCTAAAAAATAGAAAAGCCAAACCTGAAGCATCAACAGCAAAGACTTCTTCCCTCCAACAGCCAAGGTTACAATCTGTGCTCTGAGAATTTGTTTTTATGTGGAAATCAGTGGGAAGAGGGTCCAACCCATTTTTTGGGTTCTTCTCACCTGGCTGGTCACTTCCCTCCATCCCAGGCTCTCAATAAACCTTTCTATGGGGCAATTGTCCCTTTTAATGGGATAACTTCTACAGATCTTGTCTCTTTTCCTAATGCTTGAAATTGCACTGATTTTCCAGCAAATCCAGGTGCATTGACTCTCAAACCAACACAAAAAGAACTTTTTGGATGCAATTAGGGCAGAACACTTTTCTTTCTAAATTAATCCTCAGTGCTTGAAAAGCATCTGATTTTTTTTCTCAGTGGTTTAAGGAGGTGGTGACTGAAATTACCAAACAAGTGATTTGCAGGATCTATGGAGAAATACAGGAATAGAGGGGAGAGATGCTGGCAAATTCCTTGGGATGCACCTAAACCATCTCCTTTTAACTAATTTTCCCTCAAAAGCACTCATAGGATGAGCAAAAAATGCTTGTCTGAAAAGTTGTGCTTTAGAGCAGAGCAGTTTGTAAGAGAAGATATTCTAGAATCAATATAAAATAATATGTCAGAATTAAGTTATTGCTCATCTTGCTACACACAAATGCATGTAAAGACATATAAAGAATTGCAGTTTAGGAAATGCTTATTAAGAAAAGGAATCATCAAAAAAAAGCTTTAAGTTCTCCAATCTGAAAGAGAAATCTGTGTTCTCATTCCTCTTTTACTGGGAGAGAAATGTTTAAAAAATTGGAGTAAATACTCAGGTAAAATCCATGATATGGAGTTAAACACTGAATACCATTAAAAACTTTAACAGTAGAATTGATTTTTTAAGATCAGCTATCAGTTTACGTTGTCTCAGGCTTCATTTCTGGTTGTTTTCTTCAGTGTTAGGTGTATATTCTGATATTTTGATGAAATAAAAATGTATAAACACCTTTGAATTTAAACAGATGAACAAACATGCTGCAGCAATCAAAATTATTTTGTCTCTCTGAGGAATCTTCAGAGGAGCTGTACCCACATGAGCTTGTCTCACATTTGAGGATTATAGGAAAAATTTCTGATTTGCTTTGGGTTCTCATTGAACTCAACTCCTTTTCTCATGGACATCACTGATCCATGACCCCCAGACCATGTAGGATGGAGAAAATCTCTTTTTCCTTAGATTTCCACCTCATGCTCATGTTAAAGATCACTGGAGAGTGCAGGGAGTTTCTTTAGCCTGGGGGAGTCAGTTCAATGATATTTTTTGAGTTTGTTTCCACTCCTTTGGAGCCCAGGGCATCCCAGCCCATGGAGTTTGGTGCCATGGTTGGATGTCTGGAAACACAGGGATTATCTGGGAAATGCACTCTTCCTTCAAACTTCTCTCTCCAGCCCTGTTTAATAAATGATGTGTTCATGATCTTTTAACATCAGTAACAATTTGTTAGTCATATTACAGCGCAGAAGAGAGAGACTGGGAAGTTATCTGAACCATTTTAAAACTTAAATTAGCCACCATAAAGTGCAGAATAAAATTATAAAGACTTTCTTGTAATACAAAATTCATAGAGACAAAACTCTAATTTCCTGATGGATATATGATATTAATGTAACGGATACCTCAGTGTAGTTAAATTGCATTAAATGGTTATTAATGCTTGAATAAACTTCAAGAGAGTGGGTACTGGTTGAAATGGGATAATATTTTGTTCTGCTAAATTATACGTTAATTGGTATTTCCTCTCTTGTAAAAGGACCTAAAGGGCTTAATAAAATATGTGGTAGAAACATTAGTTTTTCTTCTTGAGATGTTCAGTCCAGAGCTTAACTGGAAACATTTCAAACCATTCCCAGAAAATTCATTGGCACTCGTGGTGACATGGCTTACAGGACTTCCCCAGATAAACAATTTTGGATTTCAGAAAGGAGTGTACAGGGCAACAAGCAAGGAAAGGGAAGAAAATCCAGCAATGGTGTGTTTGCTGTTTTATTTTTATTTTTGGAATCATTCTTTGCTTAGATGTGGGGAACTGCTTCCAGTGGAATACAGGGGGTGAGGAAGGCTCTTGGCATGGAGAGCACTGCTCACAGGAAAACAGAGGAGGGGGCAAAAAAGGACCCTCAGTGCCATCTCTGCATTATTCAGAGGTTCCAGCAAATCAGGAGGAGATTGTTTAATAAAATCTCATTGAAGAGTTGAAACTTTCCTGGAGAGATCTTTTACTCCTTTTTTGTAGAATTGCTTATTCCTCATTGTGTCAGAGCTGACCAGAATTGTTATTCTAGGATCAGGTGTGATATTCCTGCATGGAAATATCATATAGGGGTACAATTTCATGTTGGGAAGGAAAAACCCTCCTCCTTATGAATATACATGTTATATATGTACCTAAGATAAATAAATAAATATTTAGGCATAGATAATATATATAAAAATATATATTCTATATATTATGAATATTAAATAACATATATTCATATATATAATTATAATATATATATAAATAATATTACATATTATCTATATATTATTTTAAATATATAATATATTATATTTATAAATATTGAGTAATAATATATATTAAATACATATTATATATTTTATATGTATTATCTATTGTACAGATAATAAATTATAAAAATAATTATATAATTATAATAATGATATATTAACACATATAATATATAATACATATATTCATAGATATATATATATACATGTGTTATATGAATGTATGTGTATATTTGTATACTTATATGTATAGGTATATATATAAATATATATATATATAAAATATATATATATATATAGAGAGAGAGAGAGAAATATATATATATAAATATATATATAAATATATATAAATATATATATATATATTTATATATATATATATATGAAATGGATTTATTGGTATTATGGATAATCTTCCTTTGACTCATATATCCAATAATACTGGCCTTACTAATTACCAAAAATGAGGTATTTCCAAGTTTTCTTTTGGCAGAATTTTAGTTGATGGTTGACTGAATGCCTACAGAAAATTAACTACAACTCCAAAAGGAAGAAACATTATTTCCTTAACGGCACAGGAACAAGAGAGGATGTCTCAGCCTCTGGTTTCATAAAAGCCATTCATGTTTTCATGACCATGTTGTTGGATTTTCCAAGGTGGATGTACAAGGTTTTGTTTTCTCTGCTTCTCCTGGTCTCCTCTCCATATTAAAATCAGACCCTTCCCTTACAGTGTTTCTCATCAATATTTTGTTTTCCAGGTGATATTTTCTGGGAGGCACAAACTGAGATATTCTTTCTATGTAACTTAAAGCAAGTCACTGAGGAGAATGAGGTTAGCCAAAGTTTTTGTGCTCTGTGGTTTGTCTTAGAAGGAAAGCAGGACAGTGGAATCAGATACTTTTGATGCAATATAAATACTTTCATTTTTACAAAGAATGGGCAAGTTCCCATTTCCTGATTGCTGAAAGAATCATGCAGCACACAGTGCTTTTGTTTGCAGCCAAGTGTGATCCCTTTCATAGATTTAATTCAGACTCTGGCTATGAGTATTTCTCTCTCTGGGCCTTCTCTTTTCTCTGCTTCTCTTCTCTTTCTGCTTATTTTTCCCCAAGGCACATTTTAGACAATCCCAGAATGTTTTGGGTTGGGAGAGACCTTAAAGCTCCTCTTGTGCCACCCCTGCCATGGGCAGGGACACCTCCCACTGTCCCAGGCTGCTCCAAACCCCATCCAACCTGGCCTTGGATACTGCCAGGGATGGGGCAGAACTGATTCTAAACAAAAAAAAGGATTTTATAAAAGCCAGGTGCTGTAAATCCCTCATTGCAAACTCTGAGTTGGCTCAACAGAGGGAATTTAAGTAATTTCTGGCTTGATATAACTTTTCAGCAGTGTAAGATGTTTGGTTGTGGAAGAATAAAGCCATTGACTGAAGAAACTTCTCTGAGGGGGAAAAACCCTCAAACAACATTTCATTCTGCTTATTTTAAATTCTACTCACCCAGTGGTGCCAGGAGAACACGTGGCTCTTGGGGACACGGTTTAGGGCTGGACTTGGGTTTATGATGAGGCCTGATGGTCTCAAGGGTCTTTTCCAAACTCCTCCATCCCAGTGAGTCCCTCCCACAGGTTTGTCTGCTTTACCTGGGAGAACTTTGTGTGCAGTGAGAGAGAAAAACCTGAGCCCTGAGGGACTCAGAGCTGCAGAAGATCCCTGAGAGCTTCATCCCTTTTTCTGTCTGGCAAAGCTGGGTGTGAGGGAGACCTCGTGCTATTCACTGTGGCTGCCTAAATTCACTCCTGATGGGGAAAACCACAAAAATAATCAATGCAAAGGAATTCTACTCTTAAAAAGAATGTTTTTAATGTGAGGAAAAAAGGGAGAACTGGGATGGGATGGTACCTCTTATGATATTCTGAGTGCTCTGAGGTTGTCTCCACGCTTTTTGGGTGTTGTAGGGTGTTTTTAAGGAGCAAACTGCTGTTTTTGGTGTGTTTTTACCATTTTCTCCAGAGCAGAGGCAGCTCAGAGCTGAGTCTTGCTGTGCCAGGGAGGGATGATTTATGGGATGAGCTCCCTGAGCTCTTTCCCTTCCCATCTCCAGTACCCTGCACAAGAATGGAAACACTTCATGGGCTTCATCTTAATAGGGGCTCCCCCACTCCAAAACAAGATCTTTATCCAAAGATTTTAATTAATTGCAAAAGTTAAAAATAAATCGTGCTGGAGTACCATTGATAATCCTCCTAGGCTGGCTTTCATTCATGTTAATGTGTAATACAGCCACAGTAAGATTTAATTTTAACCATAATTATAAAAGTTTGAAATTAAATCTTACTAGGGATGTGTTCTCCATTAATATGGACAAAAACTGATCTGGGAGGATTATTATGGGGGACACAAGAAAGATTTAATTTTTAACTTTTATAATTAATTCAAAAATGTGATAAAGGATTTTGTTTCAGGGGAGGGGGGAGTGCTCTCCAGACCACTAAGACATCCCAGCAGTCTTTCAGAGCCATCTTAATTACAGCCACAAAGAATTATTTGTTAGAGAATGGTGGTCAGGAGCTCAAACTGCTTCTTTTATTCAGAAATAAATGTGCAGAGACACTTGGAAACTTTCACTGAATAAAGGACTGTGGTTGGTGAGGAAAGAAGATCAGAGGGATACATATATATGCACATATATTTATATTTTTGTGTTTATATCTGCAAATACCTGAACACATGGAGTTAGAAATGAAAATCTATATTAAAATAGATATGGATATGCAAATATACATTGATTTTATGTATAAATATGCATGCACTTTTATAAAAATTGTAGCAAAACCACATTTGTTCTTTACTTTTCTAATACTTCACCCAGCTGCATGGACACTGAAGGTATGGATGGGAATTTTTCCTATTAAAAAGGAGTCCCTGCAACAGGAGAAAAGGGAATTAATGGAAACCATTTCCTCCAATGCGTGTGGCTGCCCTGAATCCCAGTGTATTTGTCATGCTGCTGCAGAATGGGCAGAAATCAAGGAAATTTCCTGAGAATTTTCTATTGAGGATCAGGTTATGATAAAATTAAAGATGTAGGAAAAAGCTGGAAAGGAGTGAAGTATTAATTTCACAGGTGCATGTTTGGGAATCACTTTTGGCTGTAAATTCCAGCTGTGCCCTGCAGGACCAAGCCTTGATGGTTTCAGGTTCACTTGGTGTCTGATTCCACATCAAACACAGAATTTTCCAGTGTTGGATTTCTGAATCCAGCTCGTGGTCATTTCCTTTTCTTTTTGCTGCTCATTTTTTTTTCTTGCCTCCAGTGTTGAAATTTTAACATCCAGTCTGAAAATTCAAGAAGGTTCTTTCCATATGATACCAAGAAATAGGATTTAATGCTGAGTCTTGGTGAGGATGCTCAGAGAGTCAGGTTTAAATCCTAATCCTGATATTTTCTCACCTACCAGGGTTAAATTCTAATTAATATTTTTTTTAATGTGGCCATTCTTTCTATTTAATTAGTACATTTTTATTATATTTGGAATAATAACCTTCATTTTATTATTGCTAGTGTTATTTTAATTTTGAAGGTTGGAGGCTTTTTTTGCATTGTCTTATAAGTCTAACAAAGTTTACTGAAAAAAAAAAAAGAAGAATAATGACAAAAATGTTAGAACTTAAAAAAAAAAAAATCCTAAAATTTTGGAAGCGTGGAAAAGCAATACTCCAAAGGAGCAATGTAGGGAAAGTATAAATATTTTTGCAAAATTCCACATCTTTGCAAATGCATATAAGCTAGTCAGATTCTTTCTCCTCAGTTTCATGTTTTTAGAAAATATATCTATATTTTTTAGAAAATATATCTGTATTTGTCTCCTCTTTTATTATAAAATTAAAATCTGAAGAGGTCCATTTTCTATTTCTTCATTCACTGTGATGTTTAATGCAGGGTTGGTATTTTAGTTGGTTTTTTATGAGCATCTGCTTTCATCCTTTATTGTCCTTTCTCCGAGTAATCAGGTTTGGCCCACACTGTAAAACACATTATTATGAAATTTTGCAGTTACAAAGGGCAGATTCTTCCTGCATTAGCACAATAACCACTCCTTGCTGTAATTTACTTTAGTAAATGGCTCCAAGTAAGTAAAGAGTGCAAAAATTACAGTTACAAACCCTTTCTTTTTTAGTATTATTGGTGACAAACAGCTGCTGTCCTTTGCAAAAGCTTTGGGGTAATAATGATGATGAAATCAAACTGGAGGAAAATGCTTTTTTCTTTCCTATGAGGTAATTTTGTGTTCTGTTGGAGACTGTTGGAATGTTCAGACAGTTTAATATAAATGGGGAAAGCCATGGAATAGTGGACTGGCCCATAATTATTGTTTATATCAGGAATCATATTAATATTGGGAAAGGCTGAAAAGTAAATTTATATTCTTAGGGTGAGGATTTCCCCTTATAACTAAATATCTGAGGAAAACTTGCTTTCATAACCATTCTCACTGTACTCACACTGAAATTTCTGTGCTGAATGAAGGAAAATTTGAAATATTTAACAAATCCTGAGCTTCCAAAGGTCTGAAATAGATAATAATTGTTCTGTTGGCAAACAAGACATTGAATTGATGCTATAAATTATGGAGGATATTTTAAAAATAGTTGTAACCCCATTGCTGTTGTATTTTCATTTACATGCTGTTTGAGCTTGTTATGGTAGAATAAATCTAATAGGGTGCAGCTCTTTCCTATCTTCTTCAAAATTCCTGGATTTTCAAGTTCCTCCCAAATAACAACTGAAACATTTCATAAAAATGTACCAAACCATGAGTTTTGAAGTCTATGCATTCCATTGGAGACATTTTAGGCAATAATTGACTAATTAAATTATGTTGTTCATGGTATATACATTTGGCTGCCTAGCAAAATGGAAATGGTGGCGATTTCAAAAAGCCCCAACCTTGTCTGAAAATACCAAAGTGCTTCTAAATATTTACTGTTAAAATTTTTTTATTATATTTATTATTTATATTTATTTATATATGTTTATTATATTGAATATATTTATTTTAAAATTATATTTGTATTTTAAAGACCTGTATTTATTGCAGGTCTCTTTGGCCTGGAGCCAAAGCACACTATGAAGGATTGGAAATGACCCCCACTCCTTCCACTCTGTTTCTTTGCCTTGGCTTAAAATTAATCACATTAATTTAAAATTATTTTTTAAAAATAAACATGGCAGACGTTTTCTAGTAAGCCCCAATTTTTACTCATAATATAAAAATGCCCAGTGTGACCCCAGAGCGATGTCCAAGCCCACGCTGGCACCATGATGGCTTAAAATTAATCACATTAATTTAAAATATTTTTAAAAAAATAACACGGCAGATATTTTGTGGTAAGCCCCAATTTTTATTGATAATGTAAAAATGCCCAGTGTGACCCCAGAGTGATGTCCCAGCCCACGGTGCCCTGCAGGGCTGAGGGATGAGACATTGGCATTGGAACCATTGGAACATTGGGACCTGGGTGTAGAACTGGCAGTGGCAAAAGGAAACACTATTTAATTTAATGTCCTCCATGCCACCCTCCCCACCCTGATTGCTGGATTCAAGCCTGCCCAGTGCATTCTCATTATTTCCAGTGGAATATCCGAATATTTCCTAATTTATGGAAGCACACAAGAGCCTCTCTGTGGAGGTGTTTTGTGCTAACACAACAGAATTTTTAATACAAAGTTTTTGTTACAAAGCAAAGCCTCTAAAATAGATTTGCCCCGCTCATATCTAGAAGATAGGGCAGTGCTCAGTTGAACATGAGGTCATTTCAATGATGATATTGGGTGCTAGATAAGCTTAAAATATATCCTAGCCTGGAAAAGCTCTCAAATAATCAGTGCACGAGTCGAGCTGGTTTTGACTTGTCTTTGATTGGTTCTAGGAGTTGCATATTGCATTTATAAACTCCCAGGGGAGCCTTTGGGAATGAACTGTCCTTTGAAATGTCACTTATCCAGCCCAACATTCCCTTTCCCACCGTGCCTGCGTGGCTGCAGGTCCTTGCAGGGCTCAGCAGGAATGTTCAGTGTCAGGCACAGCCCGGAGCTGTCGCACCCTGGGGACGGCTGAGCCTTGGAGCTCCCACCAAGTCCTGTCCCCTTCCCAGAGGTGCTGAAGTGAAGATTTCTGATTCCTTCCCAGCTGTTCCTCCCTCCTTCTTTGTTCCTCAGCACCAGGTTGGAGATTTCTGCCTTTTGACCTGATTAATCTTCTCTCCAGAAAACACAAACAGGGCACCTGGAATATTCACTTTTTTCTGCATGTTGGAGCCTTCTGTTCTGCTCTGTTTTGTCAAAGGCAAGACATTTTTTTTCTATTTTTTTCTTAATTTTTTTTTTCTTTCCTTCTTTCTTCTTTCTTCTTTCTTCTTCTTTCTTCTTCTTTCTTCTTCTTTCTTCTTCTTTCTTCTTCTTTCTTCTTTCTTTCTTCTTTCTTTCTTCTTCTTTCTTCTTCTTTCTTCTTCTTTCTTCTTCTTTCTTCTTCTTTCTTCTTCTTTCTTCTTTCTCCTTCTTCCTTCTTCCTTCTTCCTTCTTCCTTCTTCCTTCTTCCTTCTTCCTTCTTCCTTCTTCCTTCTTCCTTCTTCCTTCTTCCTTCTTCCTTCTTCCTTCTTCCTTCTTCCTTCTTCCTTCTTCCTTCTTCCTTCTTCCTTCTTCCTTCTTCCTTCTTCCTTCTTCCTTCTTCCTTCTTCCTTCCCTTCCCTTCCCTTCCCTTCCCTTCCCTTCCCTTCCCTTCCCTTCCCTTCCCTTCCCTTCCCTTCCCTTCCCTTCCCTTCCCTTCCCTTCCCTTCCCTTCCCTTCCCTTCCCTTCCCTTCCCTTCCCTTCCCTTCCCTTCCCTTCCCTTCCCTTCCCTTCCCTTTTTTTCTTTTTTTTCCCTTAAATTTAGTAATAAAAATGATATTTCTGCCAAACCAAAGTTCCTTAAGGGACTCAAAGCACTGTAAAACATTTTTTACCCTGACCATGACACAGCTTTGTCACACTCGTTCTGCATTTCTGTACATGTATCTTGTCTTTGTGCCTAATTTTCTTTGAGATAAGTAAATCTTTTACTACTAAAGTACTACTTTAAGTAAATCTTTTACTACTAAGTACTTTTCTAACAGATTAAGTTAGGTAAAATATCCTCCTATTTTGCATTAACCACGTAAAAAAGAACAATGAGTTCTACAACCACAACGATCTAGCTTTATTCCTAAAAAATCAGTTTTGTCATCACATTTTCCTTCCAAGTTGGCTGTAAACATGGAAGTGGAATTTTTTGGGATACCTTCTAAGGTTTTGGGGTTTTTTCTTAATTTTCCCACCTCTCCTCAATAGCAGGGAGATTTTTTTAGGACACCCAGTGAAACCCAGTGATGTATCTAGTAGCAATCTAAATTGTGATTAGCCAATGGAATTCTGCACTTCCATTAAGGCTGAAGTCCAGTGTCCCTGAGATTTATATCCCTGAATCTCTCCATTGATTTATAACCTGGTAATCCTTTTATCCCCATTTATATGCAGCATAACTTGACATAAGTGCTCCAATGTCTCCATTAATCGAATTCAAGAGTGTTGGACTGAGAAACTGGAGTAAAAACTTTTAGGCCCTACTGTAAATACACTTTGTGTCAGAGGGAAGGCAGGAGGCAATATGTCCTTGAGTTGAGCTTTGTGTAAAATGAAGGAGGAAAAAAAAATCTTTTAACACCTTTTAATGCTATATTTAGAGTAAGTTTTGTGGTAAAAATATGTATTTTATAAATATATATATTACATATTTATATATATATATATATATAAATATGTAAATATTTTTGTATATATGTATATGTGTACTATATCTATTTATATATTTTGTATATAAATATATTATTTATATAGTTATATATAAATACATTACATATATATTTATACATATATACATGTGTAAATATATATATACACATATACATATATATAAATGTATATGTGTATATATATTTACACATATACATATGTATAAATATATATGTAATGTATTTATATATAAATATATAAATAATATATTTAATTATATATATTAAATATATTTAAATTATATTATTATAATCATTATTATATTATTATATTATTATTAAATTATATTATTATAATTATAATTATATTATTATATTATTAAATTATATTATAATAATTAAATTATTATATTTAATTATTTATATTAAATATATATAATTTAATATATAAATTATGTAATATTTATACACATAAATATATATAAATAAATAAATATATATTTATCTATAAATATATATATATAAATATATATTCATATATAAATAAATATATATACATACATTTATTTGAGTATGTATATATATTACATATATACATGTATATATATTTATTATATATGTAATGTATATTTTTTTTCATCCCCATTCCTCAATGGATTGCAGTGCTACAGGGAGAGATCCACATGGATTTTCTGGTTTGTGGTGCACAGAGCACAATTGAGGTCCCAAATCAATGCATTGGTTTTGTAGGGCCCTTCAAACCATTGGAATGACCAGGAATGATGCATCTGGATTTTCAAAAACATCACTGGAAACCAGTTAAATCCCTAGTTGCTCTTGGAATGTTTCTGAAACTGTTAAAAACCAGGAAGTTTTCCTTTCCTCCCCTCCAAACCTTGCAAAATCAACATTTCCCTTGTTGCAGAGCACAGGGGCGTGAGGGCCCAGCACTGCTCATTTTAATGATGTCCTGGCAAATTTAGTGGTTCCAGCAGCTTTGCATTATTAGTGAGGACACAAGAATGAGATGAAAACCTGCCCTGGAAGCAAATCCTTGGAGTTTCTCTGGAACAAAGGCTCCAATCCCGACCCCTTTCCCACCCTGCAGAGGATGGGGCAGCCCCCAGCCACCCTTAAATCAAACCTGTGGCACAGCAAAGCAAGGAGCTATTAAAATATATTTATTATTCATTATTAGTAAATTGCCTGCCTGTTGTTTAGTGGAGAGTGGCAAACTTTGGGTTCTGTTGACTCATGGAAAGTCTGCAGTGAGGTGTCCTGCAAACCCCAAATTTGTATTTATAGCATTAATTTTAAAGCTCTGTTCAAGCAATTACATCCGTGCATGAATGAGAAAATGCAGAATAAAGGTAAATGCTGCAGAGTGCTGGAAATTTGCTGGTTGGAAACACCACTGTGTGCCTGGAGACTGAGTGTGCTGCTGGGACAGAACCTGATTTAACCCAGAAATTTACAGGTGAGCCTGTGGAAGATAATGTGTGCCACTACTGAAGATGTGTTAATAAATTATAATTCTGAATGCTGCATGCATCCCAATTGCCTCTTTAGTAAATACTTAACACATTAAAGCCTGCCAGGAAATCAGATGAAATGAAACCAATTTAATTCCTTAATTTGTATTATGTTATGCAATACTACATCATGTTGAGGCCATAGAAACAAGAAATTGATATTTTCTGAAGTCGATCTCCTGTTTCTCAGCACTTTGTTAATGTGCTGCTTCTCCCCTTGGGGACAGAATGAGAAGAAAACTTTCCATCTTTTGGAGATGGAAAGTTGGAGAAAAGGAAATGTAAATAAAAAAAAAAGGGGGGACATCATTCCTACCCTCCTTTCTTATCATGAAATAACCTTACTGTCAGAATAATTCCAAGAACTTGAATTAAATTCCAAAAACTACCACTAGATTGTTATATTTAATGCTAAAACTCAATGTTTTCCCATCACAAATCTGCTTAAAATTTGCTGTGAGCACTTGGGATGATGGAGTTGCTTAAAATGGAACATGGACTTGAATTCACACATGGCTGTTCAGTGTGGAATCTGAATTAAATTAAATTAAAATAAAATAATATTTATTAATATTATTTTAATATTTATTATTTTATTAATATTATTGTTTTATTAATAATAATATGAATAAAATAATACTAATTTAAAATAAATGAAATCTGGAATTAAAACCAACTGACCACAAGCCATGAGAGGGAAATTCTCTGCTCACTCAGGGATGGGCTGGGCAGAAAGGGCAGGGGAGATCTGGGAAGGGTGATGCTCATCAGCCCCAGCATCATCAAAAAAATCTAATTATCCTGAGACATGACCACGTGATTGTTTGGGTGAACATTTCTGAGAAGATAATTCAATGAAATTTAGGGACAAGTTGAAGAATGAGCTATTTGTGATATTTAAAAAATTCCTTAGTGATGTTCTGAATTTTGAAGGAAACTGAGTACAGTTTATAAAATTCTTGGGAATTCACTTGAAAAGCAAAAATAAAAAAAAAAAGATATTTTAATACAACAGTTTTAAATTTCCTCTGTAGTGGAGAGGACTGGGACTGCTGTGGGTCTCAGCAAACAAATTGAGAAAGAAAAATGAAATTGAGTGTGGTAATGACCTGGAATGACCCTTTGGTTGGGTTCAGCTCTTGGAGGAAAGTGCCAAAAAAACATTTATTTGGTATCTGATATAACCTGATAATAACTCAATAGTTTGTTTTTTTTTCCTGAATGAAACCAAAATAATTTTTCTGGTCGTGACTAAAGGGAAAAGAATTGGTTTTGCAATGGACAAAAAAAACCAAAACAAAACAAACAAAACAAAACAAAAAAAAACAAAAAGAAATTGCAAAGGATTTAAACATTACCTTAATTTTCTGAGAGTACTTTTAATGTTTTGTTTGTCCTAAACCCGTCTGAGTGACTATTTAATGATTCATAATTTGGTTTTCTAGTCCCTAAAAGAAGCCAAAGTCAAAAGCAGAACTGCCTTCTGTGTTTTGGCTGTGAGCTGTATAAAATAATTGAGTGTCTGCTGAAAAACTGTCTTGTCATATTTTGTAATAAAATAATATTTTTTGTGCATAACTTGACCTGTCCTAGTGAGTTATGCTGCTCATTGTTTCACAGTAACAATTTCCAATGGGGTTTTAATAACACTCCTGCTTTGCCATCTTGTACAATGTGAGCTGTTACATTCAATTTGTGAGGAAAATATTCAGGTAGAAAACTGGATAATCTGTATCCCTTTAGAATCAAAAGTCACTTTGCCAAAATATTTTAACACGTGAAATTGCTTCTTAAGAGATGTTTGCTATGATAAAACGACAGAAAACTACATTTCCATTATAATTATAACTGACTAGTGGTGCTAAGTTTTTATAATTTAAAGGTATTCTCAAATCTGACAGCTCTTCCATGTTGAATTATGCATTTCTGGCTCTTAAATAGTTCTGCTGGCATGAGACAGCTGAGATGAAGTTGTCTTTCTAAAATAATTGCTCCGTGGAGCATCCATTATACCTTCAGAAAAAATGTATTACTTGACTTCTACAAATTATAGACTAGCCTATAATGGGTATTTTTGACAGCTATTAGCTTTTTTTAAAAAAAGAAAAACCTGAGCAGTAAAATGAGTATTGATATCACTCTGCCGTGTCTTGCATGTTAATACCAACCTTTTCTGTGCTCCTTTTCTCAAGCATGATGTAATCATTAATTACAATAATATTGATGTAATTGCACTCATCCCAGGCTCCCTCCTGCAACACCAACGTGTGATTTTTATGGGTTTTTAAATTTTTTTTTAGTAGTACTCAACCCATATTTCCTGTTATTGGAAAAGGGAAAAAAAAAACCCAAACACTTCAGCAGAAAATTCTGTGCTGTGTTTGGACATCATCACTGCTCAGGATGAAAATGTTGAGTGGAGTTGAGTGGGGAGTGGGACCTTTGCTGTGTGGAATTGTGCTGTGGGACACGTCCTGGGGCTAATCTCACCCTCTAAAGTCCTGCAAGAAGAGGCAGGACGAGATGTTCTGCTGTCTGAACCTCCTTTTTTTGGATGTTGAGACACCTCACACAGATATTTCTGCCTGCAGCTGCCACCAGAGCTCATGGATTTACCCCTCAGGGTTGATTTGCAGTTTCAGACCCAGCTGTGGTGCTGTGTCAGTTTGTACTGTGTTGATGCTGGCAGTCCCCAAAATGGTAAAAGAGGAGTTCCTGGGGCAGAGGAAAGAAAAAAACCCACTGAACCTACTCAATAATGTGAATTTTCTATGTTAAATATGTGTTTCTTTTATTTTATCTTGTATCTAGGAAGTAGAGAGTATAGTATAGTTTGCAGCCAAATTATAACAACATAATTGTATAAAAATATAGATGAACAGACCTTCCTAATTACACCTGAAGATATAAACTTACAGTATAATTTACTGAAGATATTAATCCTTTTTTTGGATGTTGGGACACCTCAAACAGATATTTCTGCCTGCAGCTGCCACCAGAGCTCGTGCATTTGCCTCTTCAGGGTGGGTTTGCAGTTTCAGACCCAGCTGTAGTGCTGGGTCAGTTTGTCCTGTGTTGACGCTGGCAGTCCCCAAAATGTTCAAAGAGGAGTTCCTGGGGCAGGGGGAACAGAAAAACCCACTGGACCTACTCAATAATGTGAATTTTCTATGTTAAATATATATTTCTCATATTTTATCTTGTATCTGGGAAGTAGAGAGTATAGTATAGTTTGCAACCAAACTATAACAACACAATTGTATAAAAAACCAGACTTTCTTAATTACAGCTGAAGATATTAATTTATCGTATAATTTACTGAAGATATTAATCTATTTTTTGGATGTTGAGACACCTCAAACAGATATTTCTGCCTGCAGCTGCCACCGGAGCTTGTGCATTTACCCCTCAGGGGCTTGTTTGCAGTTTCAGAGCCAGCTGTAGTGCTGGGTCAGTTTGTACTGTGTTGATGCTGGCAGCTCCCAAAATGGTAAAAGAGGAGTTCCTGGGGCAGGGGGAACATCAAAACCCACTCAACCTACTCAATAATGTCTATTTTCTATATTAAATATATATTTCTCATATTTTATCTTGTATCTGGGAAGTAGAGAGTATAGTATAGTTTGTTGCCAAACTATAACACGATTGTATAAAAAAATAGACTTTCCTAATTACAGCAGAAGATATTAATTTATGGTATAATTTACTGAAGACATTAATCCTTTTTTTGGATGTTGAGACACCTCAAACAGATATTTCTGCCTGCAGCAGCCACCAGAGCTCATGGATTTACCCCTCAGGGTGGGTTTGCAGTTTCAGACTGCATATAGACTCTTCATATAGATGAACAGACTGTCCTAATTACAGCTGGAGATATTAATTTACAGTGGTGCTCACCACAAAAACAAGGGTTCTCCAAGATTTCCTTCACTGTGGCCATTGCACATCAGTCCCGTGGGGTGGAACAGCTGGACTGAGGCTGATCCAAATTCCAGATTTCTGGTTTTTGTGTGTTTGGTGCCTGGGTGAGAAGTGTGTGTCTGGGAGGCTGCAGCATCTGCAGGCGTGGGGGAGCAGGAGGGAGCAGAAGGTCTGGCTGGAGGATTTTTCCTGCCCCAGGAATACTCTGACAGAGGCTGGGTGCTGCTACCAAGTGTTGCTCTGTGCTAAACCCTTTGTTGTGCTCCTGCACAAGGCTTTACTGGGTGAGAGAATCCTGGAGCAAAGGGTGGAATCAGATTAATTGAGGAGAAATTCACTTCTGGGTTCAATTTTTCCTGCGTGCTGAGAACATTTGAAATTTAAAAATACCAGTTATGAGATGCTGGTGAACCTGTGAGACTTTAGTTCCAGTGATGCACAGGGACAGCAGATAAAGATAAAAGATAAACTTGTGCTTGGACCTAAAACTCCGTGGGAAATGGATTTATAGAAAATTTTGAAAGTTTGATAGAAGGTTTATATAGTGCGTATTTATATGTAAACTTGGAGTTAAGAAATATTGATTTAGAAGTGTTATGGAATGGGGATAGATGGTGTTGAGAGAGAAATGGAATTAGAAATAAGTTTTAAAAGGTGTTTTTATAAATTATATTAGATATTTTGGAGAAATAGAACGATGAAATATATTGTAGCAGGAGCCACGAGGGGTAATTTTAGATTATCGTTTTAAGGCATTTGCAGCATGGTGTGGCTAAAGTTAATAGGTTAAGAAGTTCTTACAGTGCATTGTAATTAGGAAATAATTAGCTTCTAATTGTAATAATATAAATTATAACATCTGTATTGTCTCACCCTTCATATGAAACTCAAAATAAACCAAAAATTTTTAGAACACCTCTCAGTTACCCCATCTATAAATCAAAAAAACCCTCAAACTGCTCCTTGCAATGCCCTCTGGTTTCTGGTCAATATTTCAAACGTCCAAATCAGCTCTTGAAGAGCAGTAAAAGGCCCAGACTTCCTTGTCCAGCTCAATATTTCCCTTCTTCCCAAATCATGGCCACTGCACATGCTTTGAAATAAAGCCACAATCAGGATTGTTCCCAACTGTAAAAGTTCTGAGCGTGGATGGAGCAAACCCCAGGAATTCCACTGGAATCTCACAGAACAGACGGGGCAGGGCTGCAATCAGTGCAGCACAAACCATGTTTAGAGGCACCACAATTATGACAGAATTCATCATTCAGACCCTCCAGAGATGGTTTTTCCAGAGATTATGGAAAATGTTTTGGAAAGCCATCAAGGACCTATTTGCTGCCCAAGTGGTCCATCCATAAGTTCCAGTGATGTCCTCTCTGGAGCATTATTTTCTTATCACATGATGTCTGTACTAAGGGAACTGAAGCTTTCAACTCAGGACTGTTGAAAGTCAAGGTAACCTTGACATCTTGGTTATTTTATAATTAATATATTTATTATACTTTTGACCTGAGTTTTTGGTTATTTTATAATTAATATCTTTATTATACTTTTGACCTGAGTTTTTGGTTATTTTATAATTAATATCTTGATTATACTTTTGACCTGAGTTTTACAATTATTGGAGGAATAAATCAATATATCTGCTGACATTTATATATTATTTTGTTTGTTTTGCTTTTTTTGCCCACATTCTGCATTAGGTAATTTCTGAAGTAAAAACCATGATATGTATTCCCATGCTAATGGAAGTCTGCTGGGCTAAATTTGAAATAGATAACAAGTTCAGAATTTGGCACAGGTTTGTAAACTGGGACAAAAGATTGGTGCAGAATCATAAAACCCTTCTGCTGGTGAGTTTTCTTTCAGCAGGAATGGTTGAAAGGTTATCACCTCCTGAACACACAATGCAGAAAACTTGATTGCAAATTTGGAAAAAGCAATATTATTGTTCCAGAGCCAGTATCCTGTTACATGAAGAACAGTTGAATAAATGGTGACTGCTGCAGCTTTCAAATCAAGCTGGATTTTTGAAATTTAAGCTCAGTAGAAAAGATATAAAACTGACAGAATTTGCACCTATTGAGCAACACTCTTCATCATTTTTGGTGTTTGTGAAGAGCTTTTATGCAGCTTGGTCTTTTGGTAGATCAGAAGGATTTTGATTCCCATTTCATTCTCTTATCTGAGCATGAGAAATTTTGGAATCAGTTGTGAGAGTGCCTGAAGTGGTTCAGGTGACCTCTTAAAAGCTGTGACATGGATCTGATTTCACTGGCAGTCATTCACCCAAAGTCTGATCTTGAATAAATATGTGGAGCAAATGTTGTTTTCTACTGCCTGTAAAGCAAATTTGTGTGGAATGATGTTCACTAAGGAGTTCTGTGAAGAAATTCTTTTTACTGCAGAGCAAGAAGAAGCCATTCTTCTAAAAAGTTGATAATTAAAACAGGAGCCTGAAAAATGAATTCTTGGAATGGTTGCACTGTTGCTAATATCTATAGAAATTATGATATTATAATCTATATCCTAGTGGTCCACTGGATGCAGAATGTTGGCACTGTACATGGAATTGAGGAATAACTGAGGATAGAAGTGCATTCATAAAAAAGCTGCCATTCTTTGCAGGTTGCTGATATAAAATAATAGAGAATCATTAATGTTTTTATAGTTTTGAATATTACATATAATTTTGCATCTGCTTTACAAACGAATAAATGGCTGCATACAGTGAAACTCAATGAAGATCCAGGACCATGAGCTTTTCCAAGCACAGAATAATAATTTTAGGAGTGGTATTAACACCACTAATGAGGAAAAGTGTATGGAATTTAAAATTTGTTTTGTTCTTTACCACAGGTGTAAAATCAGGGCTGTTCTAGACCAAGTGGGCTGTCAAATCCTTTAATCCTGGGACAGCAGAGTGTACTTTGTGTGTGAGGCTGAGATTTTCCCAGGTCTGCCCAGCAACTCCGAGGTAATGTGTGGGATGCAGCTTGTCACCATTTTATTACCCAAAAATAATAACCAAGAAACGTCTGATTAAGTCAGAGAAAAGTTACTGCATTATTAAAGTGGGTGAATAATTTTTTTTTTCTCCCTTTCCTATGGTTTGTCAAATTTCTAAAATATTATATTTCTCCTCAGCTCGAGTTGCATACTGTGTAGCTCAGAGATAATCCCTATGGTCTTGGCATATGTTACTTAATTGTCTCAGAAGGAAATACCATAAATACCATGCTGTCATCTCCCATGGGCATTTGCTCATCTGTCACAGTGGGAGCTCCAGACTGGGTGAGGTGCTCTAAGACATTTCTTAAACTATGTAAATCACAGCCATTTCTCCTTCCCACCTCCCAAATGGTCAATTATGTATAAACATGTGTTAATAAAAATTTTGCTTCTTTTGCCTCCGAGGTACACGCCCAGAAAGCTGAGGATGATAAACCATAAACTGCCATTATTATGTGATTCAACCTATGACATAAATTACTGCTTTAAAATGCCAGCATGGATAAGGAAGTCTGGACCCAAAGTAGGAGCAAAACAAAACCATCAATAAAAGTTATTAAAGAAACAAGAGAAGGTTTTTCTCTCTCTTTTAAGGCAAGTTGTTTGTACCTACATACAGAGAGAAAAGCAATTAGAAAATGATGCTGAAAGTGTGCTAAAGGCTATTTAACACATTTGCTGCTTGATGACCTCTGCACAGGTTGTGCTGCCATAAGAGAGAGAAAACAGCCCAAGTCTGAGGGATGCAGAAAACTGCAGTGGAAATTGACACAACCAGGTAAGAGAAAGGTAAAAATGTGCCCTTTGCATGGCTCAATCAGGGAACCACAAGAGGTAGTAGGAAAACACCTTATGTTAAAATAATCCATGTTTTTGATGTGGTTTTAATCTTTACACCACCCCACATCAAGTATCTCTTATTTATCAGACACTTCTCTCCCTCTCTGAATTGTTCCTGAGCTGTGCTTGCACAGGTCATCACCACGGGCATTTGGAAACAGAATCTCTGCTTGGGTTTACACTCTTCCATATTTAGTGTAAGGGGGAAATGATGCCTTTTTTTCCATTAATGATTCTCTATTATTTTATATCAGCAACCTGCAAAGAATGGCAGCTTATTTATGAATGCACTTCTATCCTCAGTTATTCCAGAAATTTGACAAAAAGTTTTAGCTTTTATTTATTTTAGATTCTATTCTGGTTTATTGTGTGCTGGGCTTCACATGAGGAGATGGTGAGCTCTGTGCACAGAGCAGGGAGACAAAACAATTCCTGCTCCAGCTGGGCACCAAGGACAAATGATCCAAATCTCAGCCCAAGAGCACAAACCCCGTGGGCTGGAGAGAGAAAAACAAGCAGGGTGGGAGTGCCTGGGCTAAAGCTGGGCTGGGACAATGAACTGCAAGATGCAAATGGAGCAGAACTGATCCCAGGGACAGACCCCGGCAGCGCTCGTGCATTTTGGGGCCATTTGGGTTCATCTTGGGTGCAGCCCTGGCTGGGCTCTGGTGCTGCCCAAGGTGGATCCATGCAGGAGATGCTGGGAATCAATCCCTGCTCTATTCTGGGACTCTGCCCAGCCTCTGCTCCAGGGCAGCCTGCACAAGGCATCAATATAGCCAGTCAATAAGGAATTAAAACTGATACCATGGCACTGATTAACGTTCCTTAAATACCTTAATGATGAAACATTTCTGATGGGCTGAGAAAATGGATTGGCCACACATGATGCTGCTCTGGCCATGGAGTGTGGAGCGAGTGCTGGGTCAGTTTATGGACAATTTTATATTTTTATTGTTTATCCTTAGGTAAATAACACTTGAGGAACAGGTGTGGGAAAGGCAAATATCTTCAGAGCAGCTCATCAAGACACAAATCAGAGGCAAGGTAAGGAAGATATTGCATAGAAATGATGCAAAATCTTGGTCTGAAAATCACTTAGAAGAGCTGAGGTTGAGTCATTTGTAGGAAAAATGGGGCAGTGAAATTTCTCTGAGTGAGGAGACACTTTCTATAGTTTTTGTTAAAAATAGAAGGTTTGAGCAGTAAACTGATGATTTAAAAGTGGAGGACCAGAGCGTCACGCCAGGAAGAGATGGAGTCAGGATGTGTCACTACCTTGGAATTGACTCCTCTTTCCAAACCCCCAGTGCAAATCTGACAGGCTGAACATGCAGGGAATCCTCTTTCTGCCCATTCCCAAACACCAGCAGCTCCACTCTGAACTCAGGCTTCTCTGCTGGGGGTTGCTCTCTTTTACCCAACCCCTCACAAAACTTTCACAATGCAAATGAGTTTTTTCACTAGAGTGCTTTCATTTGGAAAAGGAGGGGGGGATTGGGAGTGGAGAAATTTAATTTTTTATTTCCCATTCATGTTTCATGGCTTAACAAGCATCAATGTGTTACTCTTTATTTTGTGGTAAGAGCTCTGTGAGAAAAAGATAAAAAGGGTAACTTGGTGGAATTGTTATTTTTTTTTTTTTATTGTTAGAACTTCTTGGTCCTACAGGATTAAATAATATGAATTACGATGAAATTTTAGGTTTCTCCTTTAAAAAAAAATCTCATTGTAATATGAGGCATTTGATTTTATTACCATTTATCAAAACTGGTTTTTGGCAGTGTTTCATCATCACCAAACTCATTGGCATATAAAAATACCAGTACATGGTATTGTTCTTTGAAGCAGGGAGGGAAATGTGATGGGAAGATCTCTTACATCACTTGGGCAAGTGGGTTTTTTTATATTTTATTTTCCAACCAAATAAAAACCGTAGCGGCGCCATTCAGGTTTCTGTAGCTCAAGGCCATCGTAAACCCCTCTTTTCATGGGGCTGTAGATCCTTACTGAGCCATTAAAAACTAAACCACCTTTAAAAGTGGTGTTTTGTGGAGGGCTCAGCTTGGGAAGGGGAATGGGCTGGCAGATTTTTAAATTAGGAGGGATATTTGTCAGTTAAAAAGGTCAGGCAGCAAACATTTATTTACACTGCTCGCTTTTGAGGCCATTGCACCTTAGAGTTCAAGCCTCTATACACAAGGAGTTTTTTAAAGTGTCCATTTGTCTTTTTTGTTCTCAAAATCTGGTTTTGTGGGAAGGCATTAACTTAATGGTGAGATTTATTATGTCCTGATTGCACACAGACATGAGCTTATGCACAATTTTATATACTTGGAATTTTACCAGGGATACAGGGAAGCTCCATCCATCCCTGCTGCTCGTGTGGGGCTGGAAAAGGAACATTTTTCTACCCAGAACCTTTTTGTACCCAGCACCTTTCACTCCGTGGTGCACCATTAATATCTGCCATTGCAACTGCACTTTAATTATGGTAATAATGAGTTGCCATAATTTTATTGCAAATCCATGGTTTGGTTTGCTCAAGTGTCTGCAGAGAGAAGATCCTTCAGTTTGTTAATGCTGTTTTCCAAACACCCCTCTAAATGTGGAATTTCTTCTCCATCATTTTATAGGATCTCATAAAATCTTCTTTTCTTTTATATTATTTAAATTATGAGCCCTCCAAAGGCAGTTGGTATTGTAGTACAAGCAATATCTTTTCTTGTGTAGTAGGTGAGGTGTTATATTTGCTGTGGGAGGAGCAGACATCTTGAGAATTTTATTGTGTCACAGTGATGTAAAATTATTAAACAGGATTGTCTGAACACAACATTTTCCATGCATGTTCCATGTAGAAAAGTCCACATAATTCTAATTTTCCATTTCAGTCATCTTGTCTAACAAGAAACTTTTATTCTGCCTTTCAATTCACAGAATTCCTTGCAATTCACAGGATTAAATCACCTAAATAATGACACATTAAAATGAATAAAAATAAGGGTGGTGATGTGAAGAAGGCCCTCTGAGCTGGGTATCTGATTATGGGATATTCACTCCTTAACAGGGATGCAAATTGTATCAGCTGCTCTGTCACCTTCAAATCCTGATTATTCTCAGGTAATAATATGCACCTGAGTTTTAAAATGAAAGTATAAACTGTGTGGCCTTGTGATTGGAGGAAAAAAGTGTCACTCCATCACTAATTTGCTAATTTAAGTCCAGTTAAAATATCTGATGAGCCATATAAACATGAGCCATAGGCTTTTTTAATTATACTGTGCTGCTGTATGAAAAATATTAGGAAAAAATGGAGAATAGGTGGTAAGAAAAAGCAGGAACTTTTAAAGTGAACTGATTGTGCTGAGGTGAGACTGTCTGAGAAGGTGAGAGGGTGAAACAAGCAGGAGGAGGTGGAAGGGTGTGCTGGAAGCTCAGTTTTTCTTTTCTATAAATTTTGGGATAAATGCAGCTATGTGTGAAGACCCCACAAAACTGCTGGACATTTTCTTGTGGGGCTAAAAAAGCACAAGGTCCTTCATGCAAAACCTCCTTGAAAAACTTTCAATCCCTCTCAGCTTGGTGTAAATAAAGGGTAAAGCCCAGAAAAAGGACAATTTCAATTTAATGGGTGTAAATAAAGGGTAAAGCCCAGAAAAAGGACAATTTCAATTTAATGGGTGTAAATAAAGGGTAAAGCCCAGAAAAAGGACAATTTCAATTTAATGGGTGTAAATAAAGGGTAAAGCCCAGAAAAAGGACAATTTCAATTTTCTGTGTGTAAATAAAGGGTAAAGCCCAGAAAAAGGACGATTTCAATTTAATGGGTGTAGATAAAGGGTAAAATCCAGAAAGGGGACAATTTCAATTTAATGGGTGTAAATAAAGGGTAAAGCCCAGAAAGGGGAAGATTTCAATTTAATGGGTGTAAATAACGGGTAAAGCCCAGAAAGGGGACAATTTCAATTTAATGGGTGTAAATAAAGGGTAAAGCCCAGAAAAAGGACAATTTCAATTTAATGGGTGTAAATAAAGGGTAAAGCCCAGAAAGGGGACAATTTCAATTTAATGGGTGTAAATAAAGGGTAAAATCCAGAAAGGGGACAATTTCAATTTAATTCTTTTTAGAAGTGGACCCAGTGTTATTTCCCATGCTGATGGCAGCAGAGCCTGGTTTGGGGCTGTGCCATGGGGAGTTATTGTTGGCTCAGAGGGAGCAGCAGGGATGTGTGAGGAGCCCAGTGCAGCACACGTGGAAGGAGCAGCAAAATCCATAAAAAATCTCCATTTCTCCCCATCCCTCCCCACATTTCTGCTGCTGAGGATGGATCTGCAATTGTCACGCCTAACCGGCAGGATGAGGCAGGATTGTGTTGGGTGTTAGAAGTAAAATATTTATTTTCAAGCACTTTTCTTTCCCGTTTCTTGCCTTACAGAGATGCTAGGTCTGTTTGCAGCTGTAAAAAGGCAGAATTTAGCACTCGGTGGTAGCTGCCAACATTGGCAAGGTGCTGGGGATGCTCGAGGGGCAGGGGAGGGATGAAATGCCCTTTGTGGAATTCCACCTGACTTTTAAACATTTTTTATTGTGTGGTTTTGTCCAGCAGCTACTTACTTCTCCTAAATAACCTCACAACTGCACGATTTCAAAAAAGAAATCAGCTTGCCTAGCTCAGAAAGCTGCATGTATATCTCATATATACACACACACACATACATACATAGACATTTTAATTTTTTTTCCCTGCTAAAGCCCCTATAGAAGCACATTAGCACACTTGAAGAATACTAAAAATGCACCACAATTTCAGCTTCTCATTATTCCAGGATGAGTTAGCCTATCCGAATTAGATATACATTAGCAAAGGGATTTGGGTAGACATGTCTGTATGGATTAAACAGAGCTGCACTTTGCTTTCCTGAGGTTTTTATTTTTTTCCCTTTTTATTTTTTTTTTCTCTCCTCTTCTCCCCTCCTCTCCTCAATCATAATGAGAGGTGATTGCATTTATTTGGGCAAAATCCAAGCTGAACCCAGCAGAGGATATTTTCAGAGTTATCCTTTTTAGATATTTGCCATATCAACCAAGATCTGTTTTTAGGCCCAGTTATTTAAGGCTGCCTTAAAGACTAATGAAATAGAGTGTGATGGATGTTACCCCGTTTCAGGGACTTTAAAGTGAGTTACTTTCAGAAATAGAGAAAAAAAACCCCAACCCTATAATCTTCAAGCCCTGCTTTGGTCCTACTTTTCCAGATCATACATTTATTTTCAGTAGGAAGATGCTCTGTGTAATGTATACGTTAATCTTCCAAAAGGAAAGAAAAAAAGAAGGAGTTGGTTCTGAATTTTCCTAACTAAGGAGAGATGTATAATCAAAGAGGAAGCCTGGAAATACACTTTAAAAATGCTGCTTTTTTTTTTATTTTTCAGCCACTTGGAAAGGTAAGATTTTGCCAGTGCCCAAGTGAATTAGGAGCAGAAGTGGGAATCTTCCCCCAGTTTGTGCCTTTTGAGACGTGACAAACATTGTGTTATTCCCTTTTTGTCACTGTCTTCTTTGCAAAGCCAGATATATTCAGGCTTTGATGCCTGAAATCCTGCTTGATGTGCTCTGAAGATTACAATTTAAAAAAAAATATTATTATTTTTACAACATGGTATAGTTAAGAAAATAGTCTGAGATCAGTTTCTCAATTTTTAGATCACTTTTGTGTTGTAGTTTTAGGATGACCCACTTATATTTGGGAGAATTGTTTATTGATAACACTATGCAGTTATCTTAGGAAAATCCCCTGAATGTAATAAGTTATTAGAAGTGACATTCCTTTAAAAAAAGGATTCTGTGACCTTAAATTTTAAATTATGATATAAAACACTTTAAATTTTTTGGCTTTTAGACTTAGCTTATAATGATATACAAATCCAGCATTTCTTTGCAAGATTATTTGTTCTTTAACCTGTGCTTTAATTTTTATGTTTCTTTTTCCTTGTTATAGAAAAGCAGTTTTTTTTTTAATTTAAAAATATGGCACATATTTAAAATTGAGTGAGTCCAGTGGTTTCAAGGATATTTTTTAGTATTCATTTGTATTTCAGTGGTTTGACAATTGTTCTGTCTCTTCTGTACAAGTGCAAGCGTTCCCTATCAGGCAGAAACATCTTCATGTAATGCACCAAAAATAAAATTGAATGATTGCTAACTTTGCAGAGAATAAAGTAAATAAGGATGACACTTGAAAAGCCTAATTTACACCTGAAGAGAGCCTAAAAATGAGGGGAAAAAAAAATTATGTCAATTCTGGGTGTTCAGTTCAACTGCATATTCATAAAGAGAAAAAGGCTGCTCAAATGAGGTTTAAGGATGTGACTTGAAAGGTCATGAAATTCAGATTTTCATCTAAAATTCATCGTGTTGCTCTTGTAACAAGGAGTGAAGTTACTCACAGGCTGTGCTCTGGAGGATGAACCCAAGTGGAATTCCTTTGCAGAACCATTTCACAAACTCTTGTGACTCCTCAGCCCGCCACCAGGTTCAGGCTGTGTTTACACGAGCTTCTAAAATGGTCAATTTTTATCAGCAATTTGTGCAATATAAATGTGGCTGTTTTAAAACACCGTTTCTATATTTTTCCACCTCAGTTAAAAGACCTAAAATTAAATGTTGTTTCTTCCTCACAGCCCAAAAACTTCATGAAGGAATAAAATGATATTTTAATAAGAAAACTGAGGAGTGCATTAAAAATTGCTCTTTAGGATGAATTTGAGTTAAATTTTTTCAGTTTTTTTCTGAGTGTCTTTTTACACTGCTTTCTCCACGTTCTCCATATGTCCGTTTGTGAGTTTGGTGAAAATTTGATTCTGAGTATGAAAACTTTCTGGGTTTATTCCTCTGCAAAGTTTTGATTTTGACGGTTTGGCATTTTCAGCCATTTTGCTGGAAAAATCTTCATGCACTTAACGCAAAAAGAATGAAAACAGTGATGCAGAGACTGATTCATTTAATACCTTTTTTTTTCCCTCTTTTTTTCATATGCAAGGAGCCTTATTTGATGAAATTCAACCCACAGTGTTCAAGAAGCTGTCTGCATTTTTTAACTATTTTTGTCTGTCGCTGGAAGAGTCGTGGTGGGTGATGCAAGTGCAAAGTCAGTGCAGATTCTGCCATGGAAAAGGAGAGAAAAGAGGGAGAAATATAGATAAAATCTCAGTTGCAGAAATGAAATATTTAGTTGCAAAAGAGGAATTATCTATCATGACAACGCTCTAGAAAAAATAACTTCTTTAGACTTCTTGTTTCTGTGATAGTTGAACAATTCAGATTTATTTTCTTCTTCTTCTGATTTTCTTTGCTCAGTCCTGAGCACAGATTTCCATGAATTTAGGATGGAATCGTGGAATTTTGAAGTTTGGAAAAGATGCTATGTTGAGTCCAGACATTAACCTAAAAACATGCATCTTTACTTTCAAACAAAAATCCTTTTGTGGAGAAAGCAGCTAAGCCCACCAATCAAATATTCAAAATCCAAATCATGATGTCAGTCCTCAGAGTTATAATTAACCTTTCCTCATTAAACACTTTTATCAACACTTTCTCAAGCAGCTCCACATCCCTAAGTGCAAATACTTTTATGTCTGCCTTAATGTCTTAAAAATTCTAAGAAAGAATTCAAATTAGGCATTTAGGAATAACTTGGGGACACTGCAATAGGGCTCTGGTCTTTTTTATTCTGAATTCCAACTCTTTTATTCAGAATTCCAACTCTTTCTTTTTTATTCTGAATTCCAACTCTTTTATTCAGAATTCCAACTCTTTTTATTCTGAATTCCAACTCTTTTATTCTGAATTCCAACTCTTTCTCTTCTAAACACATTTACCTCTTGTCAGTCTAAACTAAATATTCCTTTAGCAGAGGCCTCATGAGGCTTTTTTTTTTTGTCCACAGTGCATTGATTTCAGCCTTCTGGCTGTAACCAATTTATTTCTGGTTGGATGTAATTCTTGTATTTAAATATTGGGTGTAGATTGCCTCAGTTAGCAGACTTTGTCAAGAAATCGTCCTGAAAATAATGTTAATCATTATTCTGCCTTCGTTTCGCCACATATTTAATTTACAATAGATTAGTGCAATGACTTCATTGCAGGTATTTAGAGTAGATTAGTAAATTCATTTGTGCTGATTGAGGCCACATTGATTTGTGATGGTTGGTTCCATGGAATATTCATCTGACCTGAAGAAGAACAACCGTGCCAGGGCTGCCTTCCTGTTCTAATTGTATGGGCTTCTTCATTGGGTTATGTGGACATTATTGCAACTGAGCTAAAATAGGTCTGTTTTTCACTGTGCACAGTTTAGTCATGCATCAATACATTTTTAATTAAAAGTGTATGACAGGTACAATGGTAGAGTACTCCACATAATTTTCTAAAGCAGGCCGTTCCCTCAAAGACAAGTAATCAGAATCTGTCTCACTTCTGCAGGGAATGTGTGATTTTTTATTAAGATATATGATTAAGCATCTAAAAACTTTCTGCTAAACTGTCAGATTTTAGTTGTAAGCACGGTACTGTGAATATTTCAAGTTTATAACAGCAAAGTGAAGCATCCTTCTTGACAGGAGGAGAGGAAGAGCTCCCTGGACAAGTGGATTAGCTCATTTTGTAGAAATAATCAACATTTGGGTCACCTGGCTGGAGCCACAGCAGAGGGACCCGGGAATGGCATGGGGAGATCTCCCAGGGTCAGTGGGACAGCACTGGAAAGGGATTGTTATTTCTCCTCAATTTCCTTACCTAGCACCATCTAAAGGAGCTGAAGAAGAATATTTGACATCAAAAAGAAGAGAAGAACGCTCCATATCAGAACGAGAGGAATCAGGAGAAGTTGGCTCATGAGACCCACAAAGGGTGTGGCTGCCCCTGGATCCTGGAATGTCCAAGGCCAGGTTGGGCAGGGCTTGGAGCAGCCTGGGACAGTGGGAGGTGTCCCTTCCATGGCAGGGTTGGATGATATTGAAGGTCCCTTCCCACCCAAACCACCCTGGAATTCTCTACCTCTTCTGGGGCAGATCATGATCTACCTCAGGAGCTCAAACAGCTGTTGAAGGATTTTCCCCAAAAACAATTTTAAAATGTTTTTGTGAGGGTTTAATAGAGTTATGATGATAAAAAAGCTTTGCCAGCAATTTGTCTTCTTCTGGCTTAAATACCAGACCTGAACACCTGCTGGGACCTGGAAAGGCTGAGAGTCTTGACATAGCAGGGCATTGATAAAAGCTGGAGTGCCCTGAGCTGTGATTGTGTGGCTGTAGCACAAGAATAGGTAAAACAAAAAAAGTAATTCCCTGCCTGTGCACTCCCCTTGACTCTGGTATAAAGAAAATGACAGAAATCTGGTATAAAGCAAAATGAAAGGTAAATATTGTTTATGAAGGTAGAAGACATAAAGGAATATATATGTATGCCTATATAAATGGTGAAATAATAAGATTTGGGCACTCAGAATGAAAAAGTTAATTAAAAATGAAATATTTTCCCTTAAAAATCGTCAAAAGCTTTTTTTTTTAAGGCAAACCCAAAACTCTCTGTTCAGATTCATTACTCTGATAAATGTGAAAAAAAGGACAAAGCTGCCTATTTATCTTTTCTGTAGTTAAATTTTTCTGCAGTTTCTTCTTACTTTTTTGGCACACAAAGGCAAAATGATGAGTGGCATTTCTGTGTCCTGATATTTGGGCAAATTATGAATTTGGTTGCATGAGGGTTGTAGGAAAGCCGTAGATACTCTCCCTGCCACACAATATTTCTCTAGTTCTGACTGTTTAATGAGAGCACCCTGGAGGAGTTTCCCTGATTCTGCTAGAATAAGAGTCATGGGTTTTATTTCTATGTGAATATTAGCATGATATCTTTATTCAGAACTTCTCAATTTTCCTTATTTCCTTTTTTCCCCCCCATTTTTTGTAGGAATGTTGCCACCACTTCCACTGGCTACCAGAGGCTACTGGGGGTTTCATCTGCTCTGTGAACCTAAAGAGGTTTGGCCAACAAAAGGTGATGAGATTTTCCTGTGTTTTATTATTTTTCTATCATGAAAATATCAGGAATGAAGTAAATCACAGCTGCTGCTTGTCCATGTTCCAGCATGTCATGGTGGCATTTTTCAGGTGAATAAGTTGGTGTAAATTTTGGAGGAGTTTGAGGTTGGATGGGAGCCCGAGCAAACTGGACTAGTGGAAGGTTGGTCCAATGGAAGGTTCCCTGCCCATGGCAGGGGATTGGGAGGAGATGAGCTTTAAGGTCCCTTCAACCCAAATAATTCCATGACTCTCTGATTGGACTGTGCTAATTATCTTTCCTGTAGACGTTGTGGCCTGGAAGACCACAAGAAACACGACCAGCTGTGATCTGTAACTGCTTTAAAAAGCCTTCCCTGGCTGTAATTATACCATGGTGGCTGAGGGAAGCGAATACAATATCCTTAAAAAATCACTTTCCACTTAGCTAAGTGTATAAACTCTATCACTCATTAATAGTAAATTAGTGGATGATTTTTGCAGGAAGTCGTTTGAGTACACACTTGAGGTTTTGGGTGGCAGACATTGCCATGCACGTCTGGGTTGTTAAAAATTCTTTCATTCCCATAGCTCTCAAATCAGAGTCGCTCAAGTAGGTTCTTAAAAAGAAAAAAAAAAACCAAATGAAACACTTTGGATTATGGCTTTTGAATTCTTGATATTTGTTTTCTCACAGAAATGGAAGGTGAAAAATCACTGTAAGGTTAAATGAAGTACTTGACTTTAATTGTTTTTAGTTTTCTACATTAAAAATGTTTCACTTTGAAACTATATTTTCTATAAGGTATCAGCAATTATTTTATTGATTTACCTTCTAAACTGTAGTTCCTATTTAACATAATTTTTTTTGCTCCAGAATATGCACTCTATTTCAGACATAGGAAGTGCAAAATGAGATTCCTTTCTGTTCTTAGTTGTGCTGTTGTAGTTACACTTGAAATAATAAATATTTGAGTAGGATATCCTCCCTCTTTTTCCTTTTTTCCATGTACATCACATTGGAGAAAATACAGAAAACCTGGATTGAGTTTCACTCTGTGTGTGTCCACCTGTACCCACCACCCCAGAGAGCAAACAAAGCCCCAAATCTGAGATCTGGATTTATCAGAGAATTCTCTCATCAGCCTGGAGAAATCACGTAGGCTCCCCACGTCTCTGGGAGATGAAGATAACACATTATTTCTCTCTCTTTTTCTTGGTTTGACTGAAAATTTCTCAAGGCAGAGCTGCCCGGGCTGTGTCTGTGCAGAGAACATCTCACAATGAACTGGGAGTTCAGCTCTGGGCAGATCAGCATTACTACAATGCACATTAATATATTTTTTTCCCCTCTTTCATTTCTTTGAAGAAGATACAATCTACCTCTGCTTGAGCTCTGCCTGAGGTATGAAATAAGTGTAAAAGTTCGCGTTTTTAGCAGCAAGATGTTTCTTAATTAGAGCTCTTCTTATCAGTCGACTTCTTTTAACCATTTAGATTTAAATTTAGTCAGGGTCTCCCATCTGCCATATTCTTTTAATTCCTCCCCCCCATTTTAGTGTATCTAAATTATTTGCATTTCTTTGCGGGTTGCTGTGCAATAATTCTTCCTCCTAACTAATAATGGCAAAGGGAAGATGGAAAGGTACATTCTGCTCCTGATGTGATGAATATTAATTTTGTGCAGAGCAAACAAGATCTGCACTTGCAGGAGAACTTTGCCTATGACTTTCTGGAGTGGAGATAGATTTTCTACAGAAACCTCCAAACATGAAAGGACACCTCCCAGCCCCCCCCAGAGATCCAAGAAAACCCCTAATTAAATGAATTAGAATACAAGGGCTATAAAATTATGTTTCTGCTCTGCCACAGCAGAGTTCCCAACCCTGGGGACATTGTGGAGCCAGTGATCAGAAGTATAAATGAACTCTGACTCTGATAACTTCGAGTCCTAACAGAGAAAGAACAGTGGAAAGTTTGCCAGGGAGGCCCCAGAGATAACAGTCAGAATTATATAATGTGCATATATAGGACAAAAAAAAAAAAATACAGCGATTTTCTCCTTGGGGATGACAGGAATCAACTCAGAACGTGGCTCCAGTAAAATTTGTTGTGATTTGGAGACAAAAATAATGACTGCTGGCCAAATCTGGCCCCTTGCATGGAGGCTGCCTGGCCGGGGATTTGCAGGGATGCTGCTTGCAGGAGGCAGAGGCACATCAGAGCTGCTTTGTAGATATTGCTAAGCCCCTTAGTTCTCTCCGAAAGAGGGGATTTGGAGCAGGGAATCCTTGGAATTGACACATTAATTTTCTCCTGTCCGTGCCCTGTGCTCAAACTTCTGCTTGGGGAACGTAGGGATTGCAGCCTTTCCTCCTCTTCATGGGTCCAGGGTGTTCTGCTCTGACATTGAGCATGGTATTATCTTTGGAGGAAAAAAAAAAAAGCCAGACCAGAACTGACTAATTCAAAAATTAAGTGATTTCTTTAAATGTTATTTTAGGATTTTTCTGCGAAAGATTTAGGGTTTTTTTTACAGATATTCAAATTATGTTAAAAACATAATGCATGTTAAAATATATCCCCAAATATATACAGAATTCACTATTCCTTAGAATCCCAGAAGTATTGAAAGGGAGGCAGTTCTTTTTTGACACTGAAAACTTTCTGGAGTCCATCTGCCAAGTTTAGGGGCAAATTTTATCTTTGGATAATCAACAACCCAACATCCTGGGTTATAGTTGTGCTAACCTGGAGGGATACAGCAGTCACTGAAATCCAGAAGGTTGTCTTTATTTTGAATGTTATTTACAAAGCCCATGAAAAAACTGACATTCATCAAAAGCTATGGCTTGGCCATGCTGAACATTTGCTTTGTTGTAGGGGAGAGTGGTCACTAATCCTTGATTGTCTTCTGAATTATTTGAGGACTTAACTATAGTTAAAATGTGACCTGAAACCAATGCCTCTAAGGGAGATGAAATTGCTTGGCTGCCACAGAAATACCAGTACGAGTCAAGAAAATCAGTTGCTTTCTCTAATCTCCTTTCCTTTGGAAACTTTGCTAATGAGATCAATTCCAGAGACAGTTGCCTTGATCCACGATGGTAAAAGTCCTTCTGTTGGCAGCTAAATAAAGCAGGATAACCCAAAGCTATGTTAGAAATTGGGAGCGTAATGTGAGGTGAACAGACAACCTGGCTTTGCTGAGGCAATGGGGAGCCCTGAGTGTGTCAGATTTGGTTTGACTGCTAGAAATGGCCCCTAACTGTGCTTTTACCACAGCATCCTCCCCTCCTGTCCTCTGCAAACCAGAAGCCTCAGCCCTCATCAACGTGACGTGCAGCTCAGATGTGGTCCCAGCTGGTTCTGTGACTCAGGGGGAGAGAGCAGTGAGAAATATTTCCCTTTAGCTCAATCTTTAGGGGCTCAGCTGAAAAATCAGATCTTGGAGCATATGTGGGGGATAATTGTCCACTCAGTACCTTTCTGGGAGCTGTGCCATCAGCAAATGCTTGTTTCGAAAAACAGAAATAAAGATGTTTTGTTCAAGGTAGGAAAAAATAAAATAAAAAAAAAAAAAAATCCCAGACAGATCCTTTGTTTTCCCAGGCTAAAATTAGGAGTGGGAATGTATTTTGGGGTTGGAATTAGGTGATCTTTAAGGTGTCCTTTAGCCCAGACCATAGGATGATCCCATCAGAGGGATGTGGGTCCTGGATTTTGCCCCACACAAATCTTCCAAGATCTTGGAACACTGTTGGAAGGAGCAGGAGGTGCATGGGGAATAAACAGGAATGATGAGCCTGGGCACCTGCTTGAGTGGCCAGTGCTTCTGTGTCAGGTCTAGGGGATTCTGGAAATGGTGCCTCTGCAGAAAAGGGAAAAGCTGGGCCATCTTTTCCTTAGGAATTTTGCAGTGCAGAGAAGCAGAATTAAGGATGTTGATTGTGTTTTTTTCTAACAGCAGCCCCTTTGTAACAATAAAGGTAACTCAGCATAGTTATGAATATAAAAACCATATAAACAGGTTTTCATATTGAGTGGGCAAAAGAATACAAAGTCCTAATGACCTCATTCTTACCCACTTCTATCATATAATTCTGTGAAAAATTTTGGAATTTACTTACTCTGCATGTCTGCAATTCCAAGTGAAAAAATCTGAGTTTTTTCCTTTTTGTATTTTTTTTCCTTCTGTATCTTATTAATGAATTTTACCTCATTAGGGAATCCTTTAAAATGCTTGGATTGCTATCCTGGAGAATTAAGTCTTCCATTTATCGACAGGGCACGTGCAGCTCTGGCACGAGGGGTGTAAATCCCCTCTGGCTCCTGTCAGTGCTCTGTGCCCTGCTGGGGAGAAGCACATCTAGAGAGGATTGCTCACACACCCTGGCCATGACCTGGCTCCTGAGGAGAGCTGGCAGGAAGGGAGAAAGAGCTTTCATGAGCCCAAGAAATATATTTTCTTTGTTTTAATGGATTAGGGTACATTCCATAACCTTTTTTTTTTCTTTATTGGATTTCTTTTTTAAAGTTTTGCTACATATTCTACAAACTCGTTGTAAGGTGGCGGTGCCAACATTTTTGAAGTGTTCCTTGATGGTCAAGAGGATCTACATTAGGAATAATTTATTCATTTTGGAGCTGGTCAGGCAGTAAAAGTAAAATAATAACAGCTTGTATCCTAGTCTTTGTAAAAGGGAAATACACCTAAACCCAAACTGAATGCAAATAAAAGCTCATACAGAATTTTGGGCCATATTCTCAGCCACAGGTAACTGTCAGAGGTAACTTCAAGCCTGTTAACTTCCAAGGATGTAAATCCACTGAATCCAGTTTAAAATTCCTCTGAGAACCCAATGGTCCAAGGATACTCTTGGGCCTGGCTGAGACTGAGCCTGAGATGATTCCAGCAATTTCTGCATCCTAGTAAATGAATCACCAGTGCATCAGCAGAGGAAAGGAGCAGGTTTCCCAAGAAAATTCCCAAGAAAATTCCCGAGAAAATGCTGGGATGGCTTCTCTGCTCTTTCCCAGTGTTTTAGTTTTGATTATTAATTTTCTACACACCTCAGTGTTTTCCTCTTCTTCAGTGGAAGCAGAGACTGACACAAAAAATCCCCATGAATTCTGATGGATGTTTGATTATTAAGGAATGCAGAAGATTTAGGGAGAAGAAATTACCTAATTAAGGCAAAAAAGCTGAATTAAGTGGTAAATCTCATGTTTGTTACACCAACCTCTAGGATTTGCTTTAAACCACCCTTAAAATCAACATTTATTTGCACAGACCTTTGGGGACAAAGACTTCATTGGCCTGATTTGTACTAAAACTTGGGAAAGCAAGCAGAGATATTTGTGGAGAAAGGGCAGCATCTGAAAACAGACTGAGACATTTTTTACTGTAGGGTCTGAGATCCTGGGATGTAAACTTTGCTCTCACTGAATTAAACTGGAGCAACAACCTCAGGCTCAGTTCTGTGACTCTGCACAAGGGTGCAAATGAGGTATTTGGTCACTGGGCCAAAGGACAGTGCTAATATTAGCTTATTTTGTGCTAATAAAACTTTATTATGTTGATCTGCAGGGGACAGCATCCATCCCCAAACTGGGAGCTCCTGAATGTCCATATTTCTGAATTTAAAGATGGATGTGAGGAAAATACCCATAAGCAGAAGAGAGGATAATTGGCATCATATGAGTTAGTAAATTTGTAATTGGGAAGACGTTTCTTATCAGTCCAGAGGTTCCATTTTGCTGTAAATTCAGGCCTATTTTGTTCCTGTCAGATATGAGCTCAAGTATTATTACATGACAGACCTTTGAGTAAAATGATACATTTTCCTCCAGATCAGGCTGTCTGGCCTCAGCAAGTTTATTCAGGCAGTGGAAATCCCTTATTAAATACATTTTTCAAAACTTCCTGCACTACTGTTTATTTATAGATTACAGGGGAGATAATCAGTGCTTTCCACTCATATTCGCTTAGTTCTTCCTAATGATACCTAGTCACACTCAGTCATGGTCATGCATACTCTGCTCCACTCACTGCAAATTCCATTCACAGTAAATTTGAATTCACACTTCATAGTCAATCATTTAACTCATTCACATCAGTCACACTGAATCAATACTCCCTCGCTCCCTTTTTTTTTTTTTTTTTTAATGCTCATTCCTTTCCTTTCACATTTGCTCCTGAACATCTGCAATCATCCTCGTTTGCTTTGGTGTCTGTCCTCAGAGCAAGAACGTGGCTGTCATTAGTGGTAAGCCCTCTGTAGCTCAGAAATTAAGAGGGGTTTTTACAGGGCCAGCCAAGCTTTGGAGAATCACAGGTGCTGCTCAAATTTCTTGCTGAGGGCAACCAACCTTATTTTTGGGAATCTCATACCCACGTGTGTGTCACCTCATTCCACACAGAGCAGCCTCGTGTGTGAGGTGGATTTTTTGTTTTGGTCACCCTGGGGATGCACAATTTAGTAGAGCTGATGCTGCCTTCATTTATTTATATTTTTTTAATCCAATTTAATTTGATTCTAAATAAAGGTGAAATACTGTGAAAGCAGGAGTGAGGGGGGAGGCTGAGGATGTTGCCATGGTCAGAAACCATGGAAATGAGTCGTGTGGTGAGTAAAACAGGGTTTATTTCATAAACAGCATTTTATAGAATTTTGTAGTTGCCAACTCTTTTGCCTCCATGGTACATCTGAAACCTGGCTGAGAACTCAACGACCCCGTACCCTGTTCAGACAGATTTGGTCCAGTGTCTCTGGTCTCAGGGTGAGGCAGGACTGATGGGGGCCAAAAATGATTGCAGATATATTTGTGCCTTCTTGTCCTTCCAGATGGCATCAGGCAACTCTTTTTCTGTTAAGGCTTTGATGTCAAAATGCTAAAGACACCTTAAAACTCTAAATTTCCCATAGAATATTACTGCATGGAAGTCACCAGGAAGATCTATGGGTTTTAAGGGCTAGGATGTGCAAGAATATGAATGCAGATGTTTTAGCCAAGTATTGAATTTCCTAATGAGGAAGACATTTTATTTCTTTCTTATTTTCTCCTTTATTTATGTCGCTGTCAATAATTGACAGCTGCAAAAAAATAGAGGTTTTATTTAACCTAAGGACATCTCTACTGAAAGCTGGATGTTTTTTGAATCTACAAAAATAGGGAGAAAAAGGTGTAAAGGCTTTAAGGAAATTAGAGAAATACTAGAAGTAGTGGTGGGCAAGTTCTTGGTGTGCAGAGCCTCTCATGGAGCCCACGAGTGCTCCAAAGGGAGGAGAGACGAGCCAGCCTCACTCACAGCATATTGTGACTTCCAGGGCAAGGAAAAAGAAACTATTGCATTGAATTAATAGCTTTGTGTTTGGGGACAAAAAAGACAAAAGTCTCATCCCATGAGACACAAAAGGATCGTATCTATCATCTCGAGATTGGCCTAGGAGGAGAGAAAGTGCATTTGATAGACTATTATCCTAATTCCTGTCCTGAAAATCATGGGCTGTGGACAGTGGAGCATCAGCTGTTACCTCAGAGTCACAAACCTGAAGTAAAAGGCTGTAACTGGGGTCTTCTTTTATTTTATTTTATTTTTTTTTCTTATTCTATTATTTCTCCTTAAGAAAGGAAGGAAACAAGACAATTGTGACTCTGAGGAGCCACAATGATCAACAGCAGGAGCCAGCAGGGAGATGGGTCTGGATAGCTGAGGCCTGAGGCAGGGAACAAGATGCTCTCAGGATTTTGGGGATGAGCAGCAGAGCTGGGGAGCACCAGACCCCAACGTGGCACCAGTTATGGGGTCATGGCAGAAAGGCTCTGATGGCAATAAATCAACATTTTCAGGCAGGATATGACTATAAAGTTAATGGTGGAGGGTCAATTTGAGCTTCTTGGTCTCTAGGGCAGCACCAGGGAGATTTTATGGCATCTTTTTTTCTCTCTTGGTGAATTTGTACCCCAGAAATGCTAACAAAATGAGAAAGGAAGAGCTGACCCATAGGCAAGAAGATGTGGACAACTTCCATAATGTCTGTATCAATAATTCCTCTCACCTCCACCAAATTATTCTTTTCACCCTCCAGTTGTTTTGTTTTAAGGTTTGGGTTTTTTTTTTAGCCACATAGTCCTTAAACAAAGATTTCTGTGTCAATTAGTGGGGTGCATTTGGACTTTGGTCCCTCAGTGTGTGCTTAGCAGATGTTCACAGAAAAGCAAAGTTTACCCAAACATTTCTGAGGCTGGAGTTTGTATATACAGCCACTCTCTTTTCTTTCCAAAGGGTACCATATTAACAATTCTTTTCTCGCCAGTATAAATATTTTTCCTGCAATTAACTGCATAATGGTGCAACACAGATGCTTGAGGAGGGTGCACTTATCCCCTGCAATTTGAGTCATCCCTTTACAGTAGCACCCACCCCTGATGTATTAGAAATCAACTCAATTTTTATCGAAAAAACATCTAAATATGGGAATAATCCCCTAACCTGTTTATTTTGAAAAGTGCTTTGCCTTCCAACAACACGAACATCTATTAGCTTTGCTTTACTTTGTTTTCCTTCTTCTTTTTCTCTGAGTCACTCTTTGATTTTCAAAACATTTTGGTCATCCACAGACTCCAAGTCTCCTTGCAGGAGAAACACTGAAGAATCAAGTGCATCTCTCCTTGCCTTTTAAAATTACCCTTCAGGGCAGTGCACACACAGAGTGACCCTGGCTTTTGACAAACCTTTGCTGAACAAAACGTAACAAGCCCCTGTATATTTGGAGCAGCATTTTCTATTCTGACAGAGACAGCTCTGCAGCATTTGATGTCTGCTTGCTGGCCATAGATAATGGTGCATCCTGGGACCATTGTCATCCCTGTCAATAAGAAGGCCTGGGGGGACGTTCAGCAAAGCTACCTTTTGATTCACCGTTTTCCCTTCCTTCCCAAGATGTTTGTAAGCCCCTGGTCAGCCAGGTCACTTTTATTTCATCCTGATGTGCCTTGATAAGAGCATCATGTCTGACAAAAAATTCTGACAGGCCGTCGATGTGTGTTTCTTTGGTTCCTGGGTTGTTTTCGATGCCTCCTCAATGTCAAACGAGCTTTGAAAGCTGCTGATTATGTTTGTTTGGACTGAATTTGACAAGACTCCTATTCTTTGAAGCAATTAAGCTCCTGAGGATGGATCTTGGGATTTGAGCTAATTTTTTTTTTAGCGGCGCAGGAAGCAACCAGAGCACATCCTATGCTCTGGCTTTTTTATTTTTCTGTTGCTCTTCTTGTTGTTTCAAGGTTGTGCTTTCTTTATACCTTTAGAAATACCCCAACCCAAAGGAAACTTTTAAGCTTCAGAAGAAAATCAAAAAGGGATAAAAAAGAAAAACGCGCTGCTTGAAAGTAAAAGTTTTGCATGTGTATATTTTATCAGAAAATGGCGAATTTGGCAAGCTCAGGTGGTGAAATCTCTGCAGAATTGAACTCTCCTGGGGCCACACAGGCTGTCCATTTGCAGAATAGGTTTTAGGAGCTAATCTATGCTTATGAAGAGATGGAAAATAAAGAATTTTGCTCAACTGGCCACAGATAACAGCTCACAGCCTGGCTTGTTTATTGTTTAAATTAGTTGCAGGCAATTTAGCGTATTACAAATGGGAATTAGCAGCATTTTGAGTTTTATCAGTTAGCTAAATTGTTAAATGGTGTTGTTGGAGTTCAGCAAAGCATCTCCAGAGCTTCACAACCTTTTTTATTTTTTTTTTTGGCAGTCACAGATGGAAGTTTGCATCCTGCCCCTGTAGCAGCACACACACTTTTAATTGGGTGAGGGCTTTTTTTTCTTTCTGTGGCAAAAAAAAAGAGATGAATTTATCACAGTTCATGTAATACTAAAAAAGGCAAATGGTAATTTTCCATTGCAGAAAAAAAAAAATCCCACAAAAAAGCATTTCTGTTCTGTGTTTTAAGGTATTTTTGTTGCATTTAAATATATTTAACTTGAATATATTATATATATATTAAATATATTATATTTAACTTTAAATATATTTAACTTTTACCACTGCACAGTGGAAAACACCTGTTTTGTAAATAATCACTAGGGAAGAGTCACCTTTTTCATATTTGAAATATATTATATTTATTATATATATATATATTATATATATTATATTTGAAATATATTATATTTAAATATATTTAACTTTTACCACTGCACAGTGGAAAACACCTGTTTTGTAAATAATCACTAGGGAAAAGTCACCTTTTTCATATTTGAAATATATTATATTTATTATATATATATATTATATATATTATATTTGAAATATATTATATTTAAATATATTTAAATTTTATCACTGCACAGTGGAAAACACCTGTTTTGTAAATAATCACTAGGGAAAAGTCACCTTTTTCATATTTGAAATATATTATATTTATTATATATATATATATATTATATTTGAAATATATTATATTTAACTTTAAATATATTTAACTTTTATTACTGCACAGTGGAAAACACCTTCTGTTTTGTAAATAATCACTAGGGAAAAGTCACCTTTTTCATATTTGAAGACATTCAAGGCCAGATCCCACCTCATGAACGAAAATGTGGAGGTCCCTGGAAGTTTCTCAGAGTCTGACAGCAGCTGGGCAGGGATTTTTGTCTTCATGCTGCAGAGAAGCTTCAGGAACATCATGATTGGTCCAAATCCACAGGGACGAGCAACCTTTGAAGCTCAGCTCTCACTTTTTTCCTGGGGACTATCACTGAAAGGAAATAAATCTGAGTTAAATCCCAAAGATGGAGTGAGCAGCTGATATTCAGGGTGTGCCCGTCCCTGCAGGACATTCCTGTGTCCCACCAGCACCCAGCCCAGCATCCATCACCCTGGGCTCTCCTTCCAGCTCAGCTCAGCCTCTGTGACCTGTGGAGGCAAAATTCCTGCCTCAGTTTCCCTGGAGATGGGGACAGGCTGAAAATGTTAATCTCTTTTTCAGAGGGATTTGACATCTCTCGTTGGAAGCAGTGCAGTGGGCAAATGTAAACCAAAATGTAAATTTATCAAGTGTAAACCAGACGGTTTTCCTTTTTATTAGAGTTTGTGTTTAGTTTTAATATTATGACTGAAGTGACAGCCTCTCATTTTCATACATTTCTGCTTTCATTCCCAGTTATTATTTAGGTTATATTACCTTCAAAATATGCTTTTATGGAGTTATAATGACTACAGATGAAAACGCAGCTAATAGTTACCTACTGCAAATTTATGCATTTTTCTTGCTCAGAACCTATCAAAACTGCAAATTTTCCCAAGGAATTAAGCTCCTTTTGCATTTGGCCAGGATCTTCCTTTTCTCTCCTACATTCTGAGTCAGGATAACAATTTCTGTCCTCAAAATGCCCCCAGAGCTGTGTCTGAAAGCTTCCAAAAAAAGGAGCAGGATGCAGAAGGGCGGGTTGGTTTTGTTTTCTTTTCACTGGTATTTTTTCCAGGAGTACAGTATTTCCTTGGAATTATTGCCAATGCTTTTCTGTCTTTCATACCCAGAGCCTTTCTGCCAGGCTATCTATAGTTCTTCAGGGCAATATTGCCTAGTTATTCTTTCATATTAAATGATTGGGTTATTACTTTTACGTCTTTAGAATATTTCATTTTGCTGATTTCTCCATATTAAAAAGATGATAAATTATAGCAGCTATTAAGGGCCCAATCCTGAATTCTTAATGTAGTCATTTCCATTAAAGTTCCCCCTGACGTAGATTTATATGGAATCTGATAAATTTCTACTTGGCAAATTCCTGGAGAAACTACAGAAACCTGAATTAAATTAGCCTGTTAAAATAATCAACATGAGCCCAGTCCTGTCAAGTGGGGGGAGATGAGTTGTTCTGTTCATTGCAGGACAGGAGTTAATGACTAATTATTAAGCACCAAGATGGGAAAAGTGCAGAGGGATTTCCAGGCCCATGAGGGATTTAGGACTGAACCCTATTTTTGCTGGAAGCCTTGCTGGTCCGCAGGGTTTTCCCCCTCAGATTTCTAATCAATTTTCATCTACTGTGAGAAAAATGTGGAGAGATTAATTTCTCTGTTAATGACAAATCTGGAGCAGTGCAGGGCACAGAATGGGCCCCCCTTGGATGGGGTTTGGGAATGGGGTGTGTGGATCCCATGGTGGCACTGGCTCACTTTGGGTCCTTTGGGCTGGACCTGGAGATCACCAACATTAAAATGAGATTTTCCATGGCTGACACCAGCTCTCACTTTGGCCTGTAAAAAAAAATCTTTTGGCAACATCTAAAACAATTCATTGTTCTTGCTTTTTGGAGAAAACCTTCCCAAGCCAACCAATGGATGAACCTCCAGAATTTGGGTTTGAGAGAATTATTTTTTTCCCATGTTATTAACAAATTGGCAGATTAATGAGTTAAACCCACTTTGTCCTTTGTGAGATGCAACCATGGTGTGATGCCATTGAGGAAAAAAATCCCTAATTTTTCTTCCAGGTCATTTCTTATGACATGATAAATAGTTCTTTAGATGTAAAGATCAACACAAAATTCACTAAATAGAATAATTTTTTTTCTGATATGTAATAATTGAAATGCAAAATATAGGTAACAAATGCTGAAGTCTTTATTTGTGCCATAACCATACTGGAAATAAATGCATTTTATGAACCTCCTAAGGTTCTTTTAAATATATGTTGTCCTGCCATGTCTTGCTCTACATAACTTTCTAAGAAGCAAAATGTTGTTTTCAAATTTCTTACAGTTTTTTGATGACACAAAGGTTTTAGCTGTAATTTTATATTTTAATTACACTTCAGATAGTCTCACTGAAAGGTATATTAAATAATGTATTTAACCAAACAAAGCTTCTACCTGTATTTTACAGACTACTGTAATATTTTTCCTTTTCAATACTGTATTTTTATTACTTGGAGTATCCAGTTTTTCAAGATTATGGTGATTTTCTGATAACTTCCCAGCAAAGCAAATTCTGTGTCATTTGGGCCTAATCCTGAGCAATTTTGATCAGTTATGCTTTTTCTGCCATTTGATTTTAATTTTTTTAAAAGATGAAATTTCTCATTCTGCCCTTTTTATTGTTGTTTGTTTCACAGGAAATTTTCTGATTCTTCATAATAAATTGGCCACTTATAACACATCAGGACAGAGCACAGGGGACAGGCATGGATAAATTCAATACTTTTATGGGTAACAGTGTGCTGTCATTAATACTAGAAAACAAGCAGAAGGACAGGAGATATAATTGTGCTTGTTACATTTATAAATAAATGCTTTAGTTTTGAATATTTAAAAAAAATTAAAAAGGAATAAGGGGTTTTTTGGCCTAAATTGTATTTTTTTTAGCCTCTTTTGCTACTGAATTGGAGAACAAACCCTTTACTGATCTCTATTTATGAATGTTTCCTCCATTTAATGTTTAACTTTTCTTCAGAAGGAGCACAGCACGAAGGTAGGCTTAGCAGTTTGTCAGTTTAATCAAGTACTTCATTGAACCTGGGTTTCTTACAAGGAGCTAAACTTCAAGCAGGAAGAAAAAAAGTCCCCTCCAGACTAATAATTGTCTGTGGCAGGAAAACCCTTGGCAGTGGAAGTTGGGATTTATCTTGAGTTGGAATGAATTTTCTCTGTCAATTGGCATCTGAAGGAAATTCGGCAGGGAGAGTTAAGTGACTAAATAGTTCTCCAATGACTGAAACAAATGGATACTTTAACAAAAATCTTTTGAGTGTCACTCAAAATTCAGTCCCTGGCATGGTGGCTCAGATTTTATAATATTGTACATATGTGGTGCTGGGTTGTTGTTTTTTTCCTTTCAATCTAAGCTGAATTTGAGGTTTTGTTTCATAAAACTATATCCCATATCTATTTAGCTTACTTTGATCAGTTCCAAATGTTGACCCTATTTTTGGTGTGTTCAGGAGGAACTTCATCGACCATTAGGTCTAAACCAAGGGTGGCTTTTTAATTATAGCTTTTAATAATTAACAGGGTCTCTGGGTTATGAATTATCCTTGAGCCTCCATGCCTGGTACAAGTCATCAGAATGAATTGGTTGCAATGTGGTTTTCAACCATCCTGGGCTTTTATAGGGTATTAGTTTTGGAAAAAAATGTGTACTCTATAGTTTACTTTGGCCTGACAGTGTTTATCCTGTGTGTTTGTAGAAATAAACAGGAAAACCCTTAAACACTAACAATCCTATTTGATTCTTGATGCTTCTTGGCAACTAATCACAACAACTCCTTGGTGAGGTCCTGGGTATGACATGTAAATATTTGACAGAAAGGTAAAATATAGATATCTGAGCCCCTTATATATTTAATGATCCCAAACAATTTCTTGGACAATAGGCACATAGCAAAATGTCACTTGTTTGGAAGAGGAGAGGAAGAAAAATCCGTGAACAAGCTGTTCCTTTCTTATATCTGCAGTTATTTTTCTTGTAGTAGCTGTTGCACGCTGTTAATTAATGTGAGGGCTAAACCCACTCCATTTTAGTGCTACATTTGTACAGACATTTGGCAAGGCCAGGTGTGCTTTTATTTCTGATTTCTTTTTCAGAGTGAAAGTTTCTCTGATAATTTCTGTGGGTTTTTTGCTATCTTTGTCATCAGAGGCTCTGTCAGCAGCTCAGACCCCTCGTTTCACCACCATCAATTCCCCCTCTTGGTGTGGTGTTGGGCAGTGCAGGCTCAAGCCCTCTCTCTGCTCTGTAACACTGAGAATATTGCCTAAAACCAGTTCTGATCATGACCTGCAGAATTTCCTACCATCCCTAATTAATTTGCTTTTATTTAAATAAATACATATTCCCTGTGCTCTCAGCAGTTTCATACACCCATTGCCACACCCTATGTCTTCTCAATAACACTTGATAATCTTCTGAGCTTGCACTTTGAATGCATTTAGAGATTGAAAATTTGCAAGATATTTCAGCTTTTACCTGCTTGTAGAGTAAAATTGCTTACATGTCATCTTCCTTAACTTTCTATACCTCACATATTGCTCTCCCACTTTCCCCCTTTTCCTGACCTCAGTCTTTGCAAAATCACTTGGTTTGGAAAAGACCTCTGAGTTCATCAAGTCCAACCTTTGAATGATCACACCCTGTCAACCAGATCGTGATTCCCCCCATTAGAAAATATCGATTATTGATTGACTTGGAATGGGAAAGCTGTAACAGGTTTGTGGCCTGAATTATCCTCAAATCCATGGGACATTTTAACCCAAATCCATGGGATATTTTAACCCAAATCCATGGGACATTTTAACCCAAATCCATAGGATATTTTAACCCAAATCCATGGGACATTTTAACCCAAATCCATGGGACATTTTAACCCAAATCCATGGGATATTTTAACCCAAATCCATGGGTTATTTTCTGCCCCTGTGGAAGTGCCTCACAGTCTTCTGTTCACCCAGTGATTTCAAGCAGCAAATCCTCTCCTTGGTACCAGAATTCACAAGGATTTCCTTGTGCTTCAAAAAAAAATCTGTGATTGTCCATGAAGAATTTGTTGGAAACTGTTCCTCAGATACTTAGTGGGAATTATAAAAATGAGTGATAAAGTGAGATCAAAATGAAACTTTCAGCAGAGTGGAGTTTCTTAAGAGGAAACAAAGCAGTTGGAAGGAAAAGGCTGATGTGTTTGAAGCAATAAGAAAAAAAAAATTAAAAAATGTCTTTGAAAGCGTTGGTTTAGAGCTGCATGAAGCTCAACAAAGAATTGCTAATATGGAGAGCAGGAATTGTTGGATAATTACATTGATGCTCTAGAAAACAAGCTTAGAAAAGGAGGTTTGTGCATTGTAGAGGAGTGCTGAGGGATGGGAGATTGGGAACCACGGATTTTCCCCACCCCTGTTTTGTCTCTGGTTTTTTGCTGCATTTTGAAGATGCATGGAACACGTAAATCTGCTGTGACTGTCATTTGCTTTGAAATGCTGCACATTTATTTCATTAAGGCTTTCAGAGAAGCCTCAGCCAGCAAAGTCTTCCCAACAGAAACTTTGATTTGTATTATTTTTGGTGGCTTTATTTTTCCTTCCTAAAGGTTACTGCCACTGTTGGTTTAACGGTGTTTATGTGATCTTATAATAAGTGTTATCACTTTGTATAATTATTATGTGTGATTAATCCAGTTCACACTTGAAAGCTGTGGGGTTTTTTTTTATTTTTTCATTTTTAACCAGAGGGTATGTCTTTAAGCCTTTGTGTTGTTCACTTATAATGATAGCTGACAAGAGTTATCATGAAGAGGGAGGAGGATGGAAACTGGAATAAATTGTTGAGGGAAGAAAGATTTCTGGGAATTTTTGTTTGGATTAGCATCTTCTGTGGTAATTCTTGTGAAAAATGTTGGATGCAATGCACAGACCCCTGATAATTTGATATTTGCATGGATTTCTGTAGCAATCAGGTTATGCAAGACTATGGAAGAAAATGCATTCTTCACATTTTTCAGTGTCCTTTTAGAGAAATTCAACCTGTTTTACAAAGAACTCTTAAATTTTATTTTTTTTTTCTTTTTAAGAAGTGTACATTGTTTCCAGCATGAGAGACTGGGGGTTTATGATTAAATGGGATTTAGGACCTAAGGTGGCAGGGGTTGGAAAGCAGAACTGTTTATTTTTTAGGCTGAATGGATTCACATGGGTCTGCTCTCCACGGAGAACATTAACCACATCATAATGTTTTCCTTTAAAAATCATGATTATACTACATTGGCTTTGCAAATTCTGTGAATCTCTGTTACTGGGGATGGAATTTGAGTCCTTAAACTGGCTACAAATAATGCACTTCATAACAAATCTCCTTTTGTTTTCTAAGAGTTAAAATCCACCTGGTTTGCAATTCTACACTTTAATATTCAGTCCTTGGACTGAATTCATTTGGGAGTTGAGAATTTTTTTGATTTCTGAAGCTGTAATGGTAGCAAATCTTAAAACAGGTATTTGTATTTCTTGATATCATTGCAGAAAACTGTTTTTGTTGTTATTTGAATTTGTACCACAAATTATTTGACTCTTTCATTTAAAATTAAGAACAAGCACAAGCATCCCAAATCCAGCCCAGCTCCCAGACAAGCCAGTTGTAAGAATGCCTTTGTAAACACTGAAATACTCATTTTAACTGGCTAGAAATTGAAAGGAATATCTGTAAGAATTATAGCATATATTTATGAGTGCAGTGACACTGCTGTTTTATTTAAATGCACTTTTATGCCTTTTTTAATATATATAACACCTTCATATTGACTTCAGATGTTGAGCAATTCAAAATAACATTTACAGCTTTAAATACTAGTTAAAATTCCCTAGACCTCTCCAGAGTTTCCACATTCCAGGAGCCTGAACTCTTAGCAAAATACATTAAGAGAGATATCCCCCACGTTAATGAACAATCAATATTTCATATATAATTGTTTCCTATGTAACTGTAGGTAAAAATAGCTAATCCCCACAACCAGATTAAACCAATTAACTTGGAGTGTGTGGTTTGCAAAAGGGCTCTGGAAATTGAAAATGGGGCTGATGATGTGATGAAGTGAGAAAGAAATATATCTGTATTTCCTTGAAGAAACATTTATTTCAAAGATGGCTATAATATTAAATATTATTTAAAGGGAAAATATTAAGCAGGGGATTTAACTAAAGTGTGTGAAAAGTTTGGTGAAAATTTTTCTGGCAATTTTTAATGCCTTTTTAAAATATACATCAGTCCCATCATTGTCTGGCATTGATTTTATGAGTCAATTTGTGGCTGTGCATTGTTCACTGCACTTTCAGACCAAATTCTGCCCTCCTTGACTCAGCTTGGGAAGTGTGATTTGTGCAGAAAAGGTATTGAGTCCCTAATATCTATAACATTTATGGTATCATCAAACTTAAATTATAAAAATGTTTCAACTCAGATTACATTTAACATTGATTTATTGAGCTTAGCAACCTGAGCAGCTCCTTAGGCATAATGTAAAGAAACGGAAGAAGAAGGGGGAATATTAGGAATCAACTTATTTCTATGTCAAGAAATTATTGCCTTCAATTTTTGTCGTCTATTCAATATCAAGAATTTCCTTTTTTACACAGACTCTAGTTTGCTGTTCTCACAGGACAACAAATGGATTAACTAAAATGTGAAAAGAAATTTCACAGTTTGGAACTGGAGCATGTAACAATCACAGCACTTCAATCTAATTATAGCAAAGTTTAGTCCATAGCAGGGAGGTTGCTAAATGAACATTTGCAATGTTTGATATGAGGGAGGAGTGACCCTCCAAAAGGTAAGGAATGAGAATCCATGGAATCCCAGACTGGTTTGGGATGGAAAGGACCTTAAAACTCATCCAGTGCCACCCCCTGCCATGGGCAGGGGCATCTTCCCCTATCCCAGGCTGCTCCAAGCCCCATCCAGCCTGGCCTTGGGCACTGCCAGGGATCCAGGGGCAGCCACAGCTGCTCTGGGAATCCCAGCCCAGCCAGGAATTCCCAATGTCCCATCCATCCCTGCCCTCTGGCACTGGCAGCCATTCCCTGGCTCCTGTCCCTCCATCCCTTGTCCCCAGCCCCTCTCCAGCTCTCCTGGAGCCCCTCCAGGCCCTGCCAGGGGCTCTGAGCTCTGCCTGGATCCTTCCCTTCTCCCAACACCATCCACAATTCCATGTGCTGCTCTGGCCCAGCATCAGGATTTGGGAGACACCGTGGGGAGAAGGCAGGGAGGGGTAAGAAAAGGAGATCTTTGGAACAATTCTTTTGCTGCATTTGTGTCTCCAGAGAGAATCTCCAGCTCTTGGAGCATCTCCGTGGCCTCCTCAGGACTCACTCCAGGGCTTCTCCTCCCAGCCAGGAATTCCCAATTCCCAGTGTCCCATCCATCCCTGCCCTCTGGCACTGGCAGCCATTCCCTGGCTCCTGTCCCTCCATCCCTTGCCCCCAGCCCCTCTCCAGCTCTCCTGGAGCCCCTTCAGGCCCTGCCAGGGGCTCTGAGCTCTGCCTGGATCCTTCCCTTCTCCAGGGGAACATTCCCAGCTCTCCCAGCCTGGCTCCAGAGGGGCTCCAGCCCTCAGAGCTTCTCCATGGCCTCCTCTGGTCTTGGTCCAACAGGTCAACATCTTTCTTGTGTTGGGAAATGTTCAGTTCAATCTCCCCTGGCCTCGCAGAGCTGCTGGAGAGCTCTTCTGATCAGACACGTGTGATCCATTTCCAGGCTTTAACTGCAACAATGCTGAGGCTGAACCATTCTCTGACCTGTGTGCCTGAGGAGTTGGTAAATCTTCAGTTCCTTGCTGTAAGTTGTCAAATCCTATCTCATTTAGTTTTCATCCTGGACAGAGGATATAAGTTTTAAATCACAGCCTGTCTTATTAGTGGTTGAGGGTAAAAACAAACTCTTTATAAGCTCTAACTTTTGTTATGCCAAGATCAAAACCACAAACACAGGTTGGGGTGATGTGAGTGCTGCTTCTCCCTTTGCCCATCAAGCAGAAACTTAATCCAGCAAAAACATTTCATGTGCTCCACAAGCAGCTCGCTAATTCCAAATGATGCATCAATAACACAACCATGGCTGCCTTTCCTTAGAGTTATGGTTATCTGTTTTGTACTCAAAATATGCACATGGAGCAATTTCATCTGTGAGAACTTGGGAAAATTATATTAATCATCATAACTGAGTACAGCTTCTTTCTCAGCGTGAGTCATAAATATCTTTGAGCATTAAACCTCTTTACAATAACATTAATTTAATCTATAAGAGGACACTGCGTGCAATAAATTCCATTTGCAAATCTGAGTGGGCAAGAGAGAGAAAACTGGAGATTACTTTTTTATTTTTTATTTTTTTTTTAATATTGGAGATTGGGAAACAATGCCCCAAAGAAGTTTCCTTCAGCCTGAAATGCATAGGACTAGGAAGGAAAACAGAGCTTCCTGATTGATTTGCCTCTGTGCTGTTGCTTAGTTTGCTGCCAGTCAGAAGCTTATATAGCTTAAGAGATTGTTATTGATTGTTCAATTTGGTGTTCATATATTTAAATTTTATTCAGGTTAGAGTGATGTTGAAAATTGGGGTCCACATGCTAGATTGCCAGCACAGTGGTTGACAACACAAACGTTAAAATACAATAATCCTTGTAGTATAAAATGGCCATTGACAGTCTAATTTCCATTTTGTGGTTTATGGCCTCTACTGAATATCTGATAATGTAATTATGCTTCAGTAAAGAATGAATCCTCTCTGGTAAACTGAGCTGTGTATGCAATGCCAATGTGAATTAAATAAAGTGACATCAAAGCTCAGTCAGGGCTTATTTTAGGAGCACATTTTTAAACATTTACTATGGTTTGTTCTACAGTAATGCTAGGGAGCAGATTTATGGCTGTTAGCATATTCATGTTGAAGAAATGTGTTACTTCATTCTTTATTTTAGCCCAGGAGAGCAAACAAAACAGCCTCAGTCAAAGTGGATGCTGCTCTGTGGCTTAGGTATGAAAGTTTTCAGATGATGCCACCAGCAGCCTCCCTAAGCAGCATGCAAAGGGAGGTGGCAGCCGTGCAGTTGGGAAATTAAAATGTAGAGAAAGCTCCCCCAAATTATTTACATGTCCCACAAATGAGACAACATTTGTTTCTTGGCAATAGGTACACGCTCAGCTTTTCTGCTTTGGCTCTTTTGCTGCTGGGTTTATAAATGTATAGGAATATACAATATGATCCTATGGTTAAAGAATTTCCTCCTTTTAAATTCCAGTTGTCAAGTTATGTTATGCTGTTTATAATGCAGTGAATTATGTTCTGTCCTATCCCATTCACTGCTAGCATAATGCAACTTAACATCAGGCCACATAACAGAATATGACAGTTAAAATTTAAAAGTACCCTCATTGTATTTGTGAATTGAATACTCAACTGCGTGATTTAAAGATGGACTGGCATCTTGACTCCAGAAACAAGTAATGTTACTTGAATGCATTTTTTTCCCCCTAATATATTTGCATTGCTGTTTTGACCTTCTTTCCAAGAGGAAAAAAAAATAACCCTAAGCAACTGGCATGTATTGACACGGAGCTATTGAAAAGTTAGCGTGATGGTGCAGACATGTTTAGAGGAACTTCTGAAACCATGAATTTGATGAGATAGACTGAATCAGAGTGTCACTTTATCATTGTAAACAGCAGGGAGAGAGCCAAGCCTCACATGTGGATTTTAAATGTCCCAAAGCATTAGGACTGAGGGTCGGGGGCCTGGTTCCGCCCGCGATAAAGGGAGGTGTCAGATCTCATCACGCCTCGTCCTTCCCGCCTGGCGAGCATCGGCGCTGTGCTGCGCCGACCCAGGGCTGCCTGGCAGAGCCTTCAGGACCTGCCCATGGCTCAGGAGTCAAAGGTGAGTCCCTCCATCCCACCTGCTCTTTCCTGATTGCCAGAGCTGTTGGCCAATGAGGACTTTTCCTCATATTTGTACTGATATAAATAATTTGCTGTCGCACCTCAATTCCCTTTGCTTTTGGTGCTCTCAGGTGTCAGAACACAGGACATTCCTCTGGCTGCCCTGGATGGCTTGAAACCCCGGCAGGGAGCTCAGAGACCTTGGCACAGAGTCAAAGACACCTGTGCCTTGGATTTTTACCATAGAAACAATTACCAACTTTGTGTGAAGGTTGACAAGCCAAAAGAGTTTTAGTAAAATGATAGTTAATTTATCACATGGTGAAAAAGTAAAATTTTGGGGATTTAGAATGGGGGTTCAAGAGGCAAGATGGAGGGATCTGGGTGTGTCCTGTCCCTCATCTTCTTCTTGTCCTCCATCTTCTGCTGTTATGGTGATACATCTGGATTGGTTTAGAGTAGAGACAGACTGTCTAACATAGGTGATAGGTATTGGGAAATTATTGTAAATAAAGTACACGTAGTTTTTAGTATAAAAAGCTAACGCCACCCCAAAGGTGGTCAGTGTGCCACAACCGGACCTGCCTGACAGATCTCAGCAGGTCAGAGAAAGAATTTAACAGATAAGAGAAAATAAACAACCTTGAAAAGCAGAGCCGAGGAATCTCAACTTCTTCTTCAGTCGCAGGGCTGGGAAAAAACACTCCTGAATACCTTGGGGGTCATTTCAGCCACAGAAACCCGAGACTCAGAGTCCACATCCAGAACACCCTCCAGCCAGGGCAGCCCTAGGAGGCACAAGAAGGGAGGAGCAGCTCCCTCAGCTCCTTGAGAAATAGTAGGTGCCTGAAACAGGATTGGATAAAAGCACAAGCAGGTTAAATACAAACAGCACCCTACATGCCCATTCCTGCTCTTCCTTTTCTGAGGTGAAACATGCATTTGATTCCTTGGGTAAACACAACATCTTTGGAAGGAGAAGATGGAGGTAGCACATGTGCAGAGGCTTGGCTGGTTGGGAAACAATGTTCTGCACACCCCTATGAAGATGTTATTAATATAATATAATATAATATAATATAATATAATATAATATAATATAATATAATATAATATAATATAATGTAATGTAATGTAATGTAATATAATATAATAGAATACAATATAATATAACATAATATAATATATATAATATATTATAATACAAAATATATACTATACATAAAATATAAAATATAGAATATAATATATAAAATATAGTATAACTAATATAATTAATATAATATTTATTTTATAATTATAGTATTATAATATTTCCGTTCCATTCACTGTAGGAGTGTCTCTCCTGTGTTACACATGGGTTGGTAACTTCTCATGTAAGAATTATCATAGAGTCATTAAATTCCAGAATTATTTGATTTGGAAGTGAACTTAAAGCTCACCCAGTCCCATCCCTTGCCATGGGCAAGGACACCTTCTACTATCTCAGGTTGCTCCAAGCCCCATCCAACCAGGCCTTGGATATTTCCATGGATCCAGGGGCAGCCATGGCTTCTCTGGACAGCCTTTGCCAGGGTCTCAGCACTCTTGCAGAGAAAAATTTTTCCTCATATCTAATTTGGCCCTGCTTCCTTTCAGATGAGAAAGGGCAGGTTCAAAAAGAGCCAAGATGAATGCATTAAGATTGCAGACAGTGGAGGTAGCCAGTGAGGCAGCATTAGTCAGCATGTTTGTGGTTTAGTCACTGTTATAAGCATTAAAAATATTAGTTATTATTATTTATTACTTATGCAACAGCCACAGATGGTGCAAGACATTTAACAAACCACATAAAAGGCAGGGCTGCACCGCAGAGCGATGGCTGGATGGATTTTAGGTGTGACAGATTGCTATTAGCTGCTTGTTTGTGTTTCTTTGGGCTGAAAAAATTCCTAAAGGTCCCAACCCAGGAGAACTCAGCTGTGCTTGGTACTGTTCAAACAAACCATTAAAGAAAATGGGCTCAAGACAGAGAAAAATCAAGGATTTACACGGTGATATCAGGATCTGCTCACAGAGCACCTTGCATGAGTTCCTGTCACAGTGAAAGCATGAGCAGAGATGAAATTGCATCAGGGTAAAGGTGTTTGTGGAGCTGCTGGATGTTCTTACCAGGTGCTGGTGTTTTTGACCCCACAAAAATGTGCTTTCTGCTCTAAGGTCTGGCTCTGTGTACAAGGAGTTTGAGATGTCACCTCTGCACGGTGTGCATGTGCCATCAGCAGGTTCTAAAATCCCAGTTTAGGATATAAACCTGGGGTAAAGCTGTGGTACAACTTACATGAGACTGGATACTCACCTAAGTTGTGGCAAAGGTCTCAAGGTTTAACCCTGGTTCTGCCTAAGCCTTTCTTTGTGCAATCCTAAGCACATTAGAAGTGCTGGCAGCTTTTGGCAGCCCAGAGTCTCTGGTTTGGTTCTGTATATTATGGATGTAGGTACTTGGCACAGAATTAATAAATGTCACACATCAGTGTTCTGTTTCTTTCCTCTTGAATTGTCTCTTATAAAGAATTTCTTGAAGGTATTGAGGCTGCTTGTTCTGTTTCTTCACACTGTGAGCTCTTCCTGCCTGGTTAAAATCTCTTGTTAAAATCTCTTAAAAGCTTGTACCTCCTTTTGGATGTTGGTTTTTTCCTTTCCATGAGTTGTTTGCCACAGCAGACAGGTTCCAGTTTTCTCCAGATCTTGCCCTTTTTGTAATGCAGCATTTTCACCTCAGACCTTTCTTTTTATACCTAATGTTCCCCAAAATCTTGACAACACCATAGGGATATTCACCCTCCACATTTCACCATGTCCTTGGTGCTCCCTTGGCAAAATTTCATCCTTTTGCAGGGATTAATTAGGAATGTTTGTCTCGAGACACAACCATAATTTCATCAACATCCAAGATTTAGTGGGAGCCTCAGGACTGGGATGGGGGTTGACTCTTAGTCTTGGATCAGTCCTGCTCCTTTGTGATTTCACTTTGTCCCTTCTGTTTTTTGGGGTATCAATCTTCCTTTTTCATAACACTTCTTGAATATCCTTTCAGAGTTTAGTTTTTCTGTCTAAATATTAAAAACATCCACAAGTTGAGAATCAGCTTCTGTCACGAAAAACATATAGAGAGAAAGGGTTATGTTTGTTTTCTGCTGGCACCCCTTGCTTGGAGAGAGAGTGAAACACTCCTTAAATCTTTTCCAGCTGTCCTCCAGATATTCAGTGTCTAAACTTTAGGGTTTTTAGCTGCTCTGCTCTCCTTTCCTCAGCATTTTTGTGCTCCTTGAGGCTGAGTGATCACCTACACTTGCATCCCTGAACTTGCCTGTTCTTGGGAGGCTCCAACCTTGGCACGATGAGCTGATAAAATCCAAGCTCATTCAGAGCTGCAGTTTCTCACACACCACTTGGTCTCTTTTTGAGAAAATTTGTGCAGCAAAAGTGTTCAGTGGCAAGAGAAGGGACACTGGGAACCAGAGGAATATGTGGTTAAAAGGACAGGATACCCAGAATATGCAGGTTTGATTTTGTTCTAAATGTCCTGCAAGACACGCTCCAGCTCTGTGTTTGCTTTTTAAAACTTTTTACTTATTCCTTTATAATTTGAAACTCTACAGGACAGGGATATCCAATATCTTAACATTTAAAGACTGAATGAGTTTGAGAAAGTCTATGCTACTGGCTCCCCAGGGAAGTGGTGGAGTCACCACCCACAGAAATGTTCAAAAAAACCAAGTAGATGTGGCCCTTTGTGGCACTGTCCAGTGGGTGTGGAATTATCTGGTCAAAAGTTGGAGTGGATGATTTTGGAGGTCTTCTCCAATCTCAGTAATTCTACAAGAATTACCAGAATTCTACAGTAGCTTCTACAAGACACTAAATGTGATCCCTGGTAAGATCCCTTGTTCCTTTTCCTTTCCTTTCCTCTCTGTCAGAGGTGTCGTTTCCTTTACTGGCACTGCCAAAGGGTTTATGAACTTTACAGGGGAGACTCCTCATGCTGTTGTCCTAGAAAATAAGGAAAAGTATTTTTTACATCGTATTTTAGTTACATTTAAGAACTTAATCAAAGTTCTGTTGTTGGAAGAAGAGTACCACTAGATTTGAGCTTTTCATCCAGTGTAACCTGAGCCAGGTTTGTCAGCACAGGTAACTTGTACCTCACCTACTCCCAAATATTAGCACCCAAAAAGGCTCTTGGAGAGAGAGAAGCATCAGTTTAAATTCCTTTTTTTAACTGTTTTTCGTATAAATTCAGTTTTCAGGTAATCAGTGCAATAATTCTCTATTATGCATATGGAAAAGCATCTATTAAAGGCATTTTTAACTTTGTGGGTAGAGTTTCTTTATCTGTATTTTAGAGTACAGTGAAAAGTAATTAATTCACTCCTAGATATATAACATATGGATAATTTTTATGGATTTATGGCACATTTTAGGGGATGTTAAAATGCTGCAATTATTTTAAAAGTAATGCAATAGAACTTCAGGGCTGGTTCATAGATTTATGACTGGATTATATTTTCCACAGCCAACTGCCAAACATGGAGTAGATAAAATCTATGTTTCTTTTTGTCCACTTTACCTCTTTTATCCCATCTCTGGTTTACATTGCCATGTAACTACAAATAAATATCCTAAATTTGACTTATTTATAAATTGGAAATTTTGTGAAATGTATTAACCCTCAGAAAACAGTTCACGGTATTTAATTAGTAAAGAAAAACATACTGCACATAAAATGTCAGCAGAAATTACAGTAATAATCTATCTTTCAAAACACTATTAATTGCAGTTGATATTTAACCATGTATTTCTCAAAAATAAAAAAAGAGCTCAATTACTGGCTTGAAAACTCAGATCTGAATAGAGGCACCAGTTTGTGGAAGTAGAGGGGTATTTTTTCCATGGGTAATATTTAGTCTGTGGTTTAATTTTACTTTTTAGGGCTAACTCTGACACAAGGCTTTTCTAGTCATCGCACATTTGTAAGTCGTTCTTGAGTAGCAGAGTGCATTCTGACACACAGAAAGTTATTTTTTAATCACAATCCTATAGAATCAGAAATGTTTTTGGTTGGAATGAGATGAAAGCTCATCTTACTCCACCCCTGCCATGGGCAGGGACACCTTCCACTAGACCAGGTTGCTCCGAGCCTCGAACACTTCCAGGTAGGAGGCACCAACAACTTCCCTGGGCAGCATATGGTGTTTCTGCTGAAATTACTAAAATATGGACTGCAACTCTTGTCTAAATTTAAGGGATTGACTTCATCACGTAATCCTTGAAAAATCACACCATCATCGCTCATTAACAGCCCCGTACGAATCCAAGCCTTCGAGATTTATTTTCTCCCACATTGAAGGCAAGTAACTTTACTGACATATTAACGTTCTAGCTGTGAATAGAATATCTCATTCTGTTTGAAGGATAGTTCCCTTGATCCATTGAATAAATACTGCATTCAGGGGAGAAAAGGGTGTTAGGCTGATCTGCAAGAGCCGCCATCACTGGGCCTGATTTATGGGGCAAGGGAGTGAAAGGAAGTGATATGGCTGTGAAAAGAGAAATGAAACGACACTTATGGGCACTAAATCCTCCAGAATTGAAAAATATCAGCAATTTGTGTTTATAGCACAGAGTATTTTGTCGAAATGGGTTTTCATTGATAAATCAATGGTTTCTGGTGGCTACACCAAAATGTGCCATTTCTGACAAGGCATAGACTGGGAATTCGGTTGTGTTCTGGTTTGATTCGAAGGCTGGGAGCTTCCCTGTGTTAGTTGTGATGTTGCCCCATCCTCACTGTCCTGGTTAACATGGATTTGCCACCAGCTTGGCAGGGCTGTGTTTGAAGGGAGGACTTTCTGCTCTCTCTCCTCGCGTAAGCTGAGCCGCCATGGCTGGGTGCAGATTTATGGGGTAAGGGAGTGAAAGGAAGTGATATGGCTGTGAAAAGAGAAATGAAACGACACTTATGGGCACTAAATCCTCCAGAATTTAAAAATATTAGCAATTTGTGTTTAGAGCACACAGTATTTTTTAGAAACGGGTTTTCATTGTAAATCAGTGGTTTCTGGTGGTTACACCAAAATGTGCCATTTCTGCCGAGGCATAGACTGGGAATTCGGTTGTGTTCTGGTTTGATTCGAAGGCTGGGAGCTTCCCCATGTTGGTTGTGATGTTGCCCCATCCTCACTTCCCTGGTTAGCATGGATTTGCCACCAGCTTGGCAGGGCTGTGTTTGGAGGGAAGGCTTTGCTGTCTCTCTTCGTGTAAGCTGAGCCGCCATGGCTGGGTACAGATTTATGGGGCAAGGGAGTGAAAGGAAGTGATATGGCTGTGAAAAGAGAAATGAAACGACACTTATGGGCACTAAATCCTCCAGAATTGAAAAATATCAACAATTTGTGTTTAGAGCATACAGTATTTTGCATAAACTGGGTTTCATTGTAAATCAGTGGTTTCTGGTGGTTACACCAAAACGTGTCATTTCTGCCGAGGCATAGACTGGGAATTCCATTGTGTTGTGGTTTGATTCGAAGGCTGGGAGCTTCCCCGTGTTGGTTGTGATGTTGCCCCATCCTCACTGCCCTGGTTAGCATGGATTTGCCACCAGCTTGGCAGGGCTGTGTTTGAAGGGAGGACTTTCTGCTCTCTCTCCTCATGTAAGCTGAGCCGCCATCGCTGGGTGCAGATTTATGGGGCAAGGGAGTGAAAGGAAGTGATATGGCTGTGAAAAGAGAAATGAAACGACACCTATGGGCACTAAATCCTCCAGAATTGAAAAATATCAACAATTTGTGTTTAGAGCATACAGTATTTTGCATAAACTGGGTTTCATTGATAAATAAATGGTTTCTGGTGGCTACACCAAAATGTGCAATTTCTGCTGAGGCATAGGCTGAGAATCTGGTTGTTTTCTGGTTTGGTTTGAAGGCTGGGAGCTTCCCCATGTTGGTTGGTATGTTGCCCCATCCTCACTGTCCTGTTTAGCATGGATTTGCCACCAGCTTGGCAGGGCTGTGTTTGGAGGGAGAACTTTCTGCTCTCTCTCCTCGCGTAAGCTGGGCCGCCATCACTGGGTGCAGATTTATGGGGCAAGGGAGTGAAAGGAAGTGATATGGCTGTGAAAAGAGAAATGAAACGACACTTATGGGCACTAAATCCTCCAGAATTGAAAAATATCAACAATTTGTGTTTAGAGCATACAGTATTTTGCATAAACTGGGTTTCATTGTAAATCAGTGGTTTCTGGTGGTTACACCAAAATGTGTCATTTCTGCCGAGGCATAGACTGGGAATTCCATTGTGTTGTGGTTTGATTCGAAGGCTGGGAGCTTCCCCGTGTTGGTTGGTATGTTGCCCCATCCTCACTGCCCTGGTTAGCATGGATTTGCCACCAGCTTGGCAGGGCTGTGTTTGGAGGGAGGGCTTTGCTGTCTCTCCTCGTGTAAGCTGAGCCGCCATCGCTGGGTGCAGATTTATGGGGAAAGGGAGTGAAAGGAAGTGATATGGCTGTGAAAAGAGAAATGAAACGACACTTATGGGCACTAAATCCTCCAGAATTTAAAAATATCAGCAATTTGTGTTTAGAGCATACAGTATTTTGCATAAACAGAGTTTCATCGTAAATCAATGGTTCCTGGCGGTTCCACCAAAATGTGCCATTTCTGACAAGGCATAGGCTGAGAATCTGGTTGTTTTCTGGTTTAGTTTGAAGGCTGGGAGCATTCCCACGTTGGTTGGTGTGTTGCCCCATCCTCACTGCCCTGGTTAGCATGGATTTGCCACCAGCTTGGCAGGGCTGTGTTTGAGGGGAGGGCTTTGCTGTCTCTCCTCGTGTAAGCTGAGCCACCATCGCTGGGTGCAGATTTATGGGGAAAGGGAGTGAAAGGAAGTGATATGGCTGTGAAAAGAGAAATGAAACGACACTTATGGGCACTAAATCCTCCAGAATTGAAAAATATCAACAATTTGTGTTTAGAGCATACAGTATTTTGCATAAACTGGGTTTCATCGTAAATCAATGGTTTTTGGTGGCTACACCAAAATGTGTCATTTCTGCCGAGGCATAGGCTGAGAATTCAGTTGTGTTCTGGTTTGATTTGAAGGCTGGAAGCTTCCCTGTGTTGGTTGTGATGTTGCCCCATCCTCACTGCCCTGTTTAGCATGGATTTGCCACCAGCTTGGCAGGGCTGTGTTTGAGGGGAGGACTTTCTACTCTTTCCTTGCAGAAGCCGAGCTTGGTGATCCCAGCAGAACGCGCTCGCCGGAGCTTGCGGCGCATCCTGGGTGAGCAGCTCCACACAGCCCTCATTTAACTGACTCCCAGGCTTATGCACCGATGATTTCTGCTGGTAAAGTGTTATAATTGGATTATTGAAGTATTAGGTAAATTCAGGCGGATTTGCTGTTTGAAGTGGAAATACAAAAAAATGCCGGGATGCTCTTACTGCTTTGTCATACCTATTAACAACAGATCCCCGTGTTGCAGCAACAACAGATTTGCTTTCAACTGTTTGGACTTTCCAATGTGTAAATTTATATCATTTAGATGGTGAGTTGGCAGATGCCTGTGACCTCCACAGACCCTGATGGGTCTCTTTTTAAAGGGCACAGCTTTTATCACTTGAAATTTCTCTGAAAACACTGTTGTGTGATGTGTTTCCTCTTAGAACAGGGACATGTTGTGGCTAAACTTGGAGTGGGCGTCAAAAAAATTATAAAATCAGCACATTTTACAAAGTACACAGTCTGACTGTCCTTATGGTTATAGTACCTGGTTGCCCGGTAAAAGAATGAACCAAATGTTATAAACTAACTTCAGAATGTAATAAATACAAACTTGTCTGTCAGTTTTTATCATTCTTTATTAAAGCCCTTATTCTTTATCACTTTTAATTGAAACCTTTATTTTGAATAGAACAACCTGTGGCATGAAGGGCTATTCAGCCAAATTCACCCAGCAAGTGAAAACCATGCCTACTCTGTGTTTTAAAGATTAAATTCAATATTTTCCTAACATTTTCAAATGACCAACATTTATTGAGATTTGAGGGTTTTTCAGGTGGTTTTGAGAAATTCACATTGAAGCATGAATTAGATGAATAATTGGTTTTAATATAAATCTGGTTTTACCTAATCTGTGATGTTCGGGTTTGAATGATTGAAGCACCGTGGCACCACCTCCAGTTTTCAGTGCCTAAATCCTTATATCTGTGTCTTCTTTCTATCTTAATATCATTTGTCTTCATTCATAAAACCGTAGCCTTTAAACAGTTTGGAAGCAAATCTCAATGCTGCCCAAGAAGCTCACGAGAGAGCTGCGTGTCAGAGATGCTTTGAAACAGCAGTTACAAATATTCTAAAAAAACCCCTACAGGCAATTTAGATCCAGATGCAAACTGCTCAGGTCTTTCAGTATAAAACACAGCGTGGGGCAAAGCATCCCATGTGTTCCAATGTGTGCAAAATCCTGATAATGATTTATTGCATCAAGGGCTGCAACCTATGTTTCCCAGGTGACTGCCAGCAAATGTAACCTGATTGTTAAACAAGCTCCCTCACCTAATAAATGTGCTTTATTTGATGTGCAAAGCTCAGGAAGGAGGTTTGAGGGGGCCAGGCCCAGCACTCAGGTTTTTTCATGGAGACATCAGGGCTGGAGTTTTGAGCTCCCTTTCTCAGGAGCTGCACTAAGCTTTGGGGTGCTGTAGATAAAGGGGTCAGGAGATGATGTTTTTCCTGAGGTTTGATCCCCTAAATCTGCTACACCACTGTGCTTTGGATCAGAGCACGTTGGTGCCTGCTGTGAAACTCCCACTAAGATTTGGGTGTTTTGTTACATGAAGTTTGTTGCTCACAGCTCGTGGCACCAGGGAAGGCATGACAAGCGCATGGAGATAAAAGAATGGATTTAATTTTCTGGAGCGCTTTAAAAAAGCAATTAAAAAAAGAAAAATCATAGAATCACAGAGTGGTTTGTGTTGGAAAAGACCTTAAGGCTCATCTCATCCCACCCCCTGCCATGGGCAGGGACAGATGCCACCAGAGGTTCATCTAAGCCCCATCCAACCTGGCCAGGAATTCTTCCACTTGTTAACCACTAATTCTTTTGTTCCTGTCTCAGTTTTCTCACTGTTAAGTAAATACATTGTCAAAAATCTGAAAGTAGAGTTCTGAGATGGAAAAATTGCCCCATATTTTAGGAAAGTTACAGACACCACCCACAATGGATGAAATTTCCTTTGGACCCTGATGTAAAATTCAGATGCACAACTTCTGTCCAAGCCTGGGTTGTGGAGGGGTTTGGGATATTGTGGAACCAAGGATGCAGCAGCTGAAGGTGCCATTGTCCTCACACCATTGTTCACATTGTCCTCACACCATTGTTCACATTGTCCTCACACCATTGTTCAACCCATGCATGAGAAGGGTCTGGTGATTCTTGGGTGCTGGCTCTGGTGTTTTCAGCCTGTTTGGGTTCTAAAAAAAAATCCATCCTTGTTAAACCTTTGAAAAAACAAAGAAAAACTTCTGCTAATTTCTTGTTTCTAATAATTTCTCATTGCAGTTAATTATTTAAAAAGATACACACACACACTGAGTCTGGTCCACATTATGGACTAATAGTTTGCAAAAGTCCTTTATGAAGTATTTTTTTTCTTTTTTTTTGGTTTTTATTCTTTTCAAATAAAGCATGTGCTAAAAAAAGCTTCCTTGTTTTTAATGTAAACTCTTAAAAAACCCCAAACAAAAAGTCTTTGGAGGGAACTTTCAGTGCCTTATTTTAGCCTGTGGCTGGTTTTCACAGCTAATTCAAGAGCAGCTCTGGCTTAAGGTGGAAGTGCTGGCAAAACCTGAACTCCAGCAAGGTTTGTGGGCATCAGTCTAAACCCATAAATCTGGTGTAGGTACACAAAACCAAATTTAGACTAAAAATATTTGACAGAATGTCTTAAATGTAATCAAGATTTGCAGTAATTGTTGCCTTGGTAAAGACCCAGAGCATTCTCAGAAAGAGTTAAGAGGAGAAACAAAAAGTCAAAATTACCTGACAATTTTTGTCCCCTTCATCTGACATCAGATTTCAAAACTAGAAAATGAGGAATTAGAAAGCATCCAGGGATTACTAAAATCAGCTATCAGAATAGATTAGAAGCTTTTAAAAATACTGATAAACACCAGAATCAGACAAAATATATTCAAGAGAGCCAAAGGAAGTTAGAAGGGAAATTGGAGACTCTATTAGAAATTTCAGCTCCTTGAAGGCTGGTGAAATTTAATAAAGGAATTATTAAAATTGGTCCAGGGACATATGGGGAAAGAACATATCGCTGGCATAAACTGTGGAGAATGTCCTAGTTAATATTTTAAGGAATCAAATGGAAGGTGCACTGGGACAAGCACTGCCTGATTAGAGAAAGCAAATTTAATTTTGGGGGGAGGGAAATTCTCAGGTCTGACAGTTCTACTGGAATCCTTTATTGTTATTATTTCTGCCAGGAGAGACAAGGCAATGCAGCAGACATCCTATACTTACATTTTCAGACATCCTTTGACAGGGTTTCCTAGAAGAGGTTAATGTTAAGATGTGGAGCCACAGAATAAGTGGAAAGTTGAGTTTAATGGATTTAAAATTGGCTAAAAAACACAAAACAAAGTGTGGCACACCAGCAATTAATGGATCCTGTACCAGCTGGAAGGGTTAGTGGTGGGATATATTAGAAATTATCCTGGGTCCACAGAGGTTTATGTTAAAAATTACAGGGTGCTACATAATATTGAAAGCAACTTTTCAAATTTTGTTGATTGCATTAAATTGCAGGGAAATGGAACTGATGAGGAACAATGACACAAAACTGCTCTGTAAAATCATCTCCTTTTTCTATCAATGTTCAAAATTATGTGACAGAGCCTTCAGTGCAAGGCAAAATTGGCCATTTTTGTGGTGTAAATATTGCATCAAAAGAAAGTTAACAGACCTCAAAGTTTGTACTGAATGTTTTCAGGATATCTGGCTACTCTGCCATTGAAATTCCAGAAAATTTTAAGTGGGGATAAAACTTTCTACTCCAAAAGAAACCAAATGTGTAGCACCTTTAATATAGACGATTAACAGGTGAACTTGTGAAATTTGGCTAAAAGAAGAAAGAGAGACAATCTGTGGATTTACTGCATTTTATTAATTTATGAGCTCATTAACCCATGATAGAGCTGTGAAAATAATGAATTTTTTCTCTTTAAGGTGAGACTACAAAAAAAAGCAGAAACCTGAGAAAGTCCAATTCAAAGAGGAGTCAATGGGGAAAAAAGGGGCAGTAAAAATTGCTAAGAATTTTTTTGTTGTTGTTAAAACCAGAAGTCAGCTGATATAGCTGACCAAGGTGAAATGTTTAGATTAGTTTTGAATTTTTTAGCATTTTAATCTACTCTGAATCCGTTTCTTTTTAAATTCCACTTCAAAAATAAACCCCCAGCAGCTCCACTTTGAAAGCGTCAAAACAAACTGCGTCATTTCTGAGGCACATTTCATTTCAAACAAATGTTGGGAAAAAAATCTCCTTCTTGTGGTCCTTTTTATCAGATGAGATCTGAATTTGTGATTAGATTACTTCCCAGAATTTTTATTTCTTTTGTGTGAAATGTATTAGTAATTAGTGAAAAACTTCATCCACTCTACTCGGGGAGAGGGGGGGACAACAAAACATCTTTTAGCTGATAGACAAATAAAGGACCCTGTTTGCTGGCAAGTTTGAATTCTGAGTGATTTTCCAGCCTGTGATCTGAGATAAATTGCATCCTTTCCCCAGTCTTAATGCACCAATTGAAGCCTTTCAGAGCTGCTGGGTGCCCTCATTCAGGGTGGATCCATCAGACATTAACTCAGCCTCAGCCTGGTTCTACATCCTCCCCCTGTTATTGGTATTCAAAAAAGATTGAAACCACATGAACATTTCAGGCAATCTTCACTGATACCTGTGTGTGAGAGAAGCTGTACTTAAAGAGGGGGTAGATCTGAAAGAAAAAGATCTATTTTATCAAATTTTGAGGGCAGCATTCACTGTAGTTACTGATAACTCAGAGATGGGAGAATTTAAAAGGCACACTAGGGCAGTAGGGTTTCTCCAGCTTTTTTTCTAGTTTTCCTTTTTTTTTTTTTTTTTAAATCCATGGGCCTATCCTGCCAAATGCTCCTCTGAAAACGATAACAAAAGTTCCATTCCTGGAACGAATTGTTTCCACAAACCATGATCCCAGAAATACAAACATGGATAAATGGTCCCATTTTAACTTTGAATGTGGTATAACTTACTGAAAACAATCTGACAGTCTGCCAGCTTGACTTCAACAATGGCACAGTACCAAAAGTGAGATTTGCAGCCCAGAAAAGCACCACATTTTAGAAATAATTTCTCAACCGGAAAGGTAAGACTGGAAAAAAATCCCCCCCAAATAACAGTAGGAAGAAGACAGGAGAGGAAGTTAGTGATGTCTCCTGCAACCTCTTCTGGGTGGAGTTTTGCGTCAGGAGCTCCTGGAGATGGAAGAATGTGGCACAGATGGCAAGAGACAGAGGTTGGGATTGTGTCCCCTACACAATGGCCATGAGGATTTAATAGAAAGCAGCATTACCTGCAGAGAAAACAACATTACATTACAGAAAACATCTACCTGAGAGTGGTAGATCCATAGAATATCCTGAGCTGAGAAGGATCCACAAGGATCATCAAAATCCAGCTACTGTAGCTTCATGTAGCTGTGATGGAGACTTTAGCTCACTACTCAGCCAGCTTGTTCTTGTGAGTATTTAGTAAATCCCATCATGACTCAGATCTTTCTCTGAGTTCCTTCCTTGCTCCACAAATCCCAGCTCGACCATATAAGAGACACATTTCTCTTATATTTGGGGATCAATACATTTTTATGAAATCCTTTTTCATCGACACAAAAAACATGTTTTTATGGAAAAAACCCCAAGAACATTTCTGACTTGATTGGCTCATAGAGAGAAGTAGATAAAGCTGCAGTTCATACGCTGTAACTGTGGTTTATCATCTTGTTGCTCAGAATGTAAAAGGAAAAAAAAAAAAGACATTGATAATCTATTTCCAGTTCTCATGAACTCTTTACAGGAGTACAACCCCATCACGTCAGAGTTCAAGTACACAAATAATAATATTAGTCAGAATATTCACTCCCAAAGCAATTTTAACACCATTCAAAATATAATCCTTCTCTGCAATATACCTCATTTAACAACCATTAGTGCCTTTTCCATCTCAGATCTCGTGTACCCAGTAATGATTTATTTTTACCCATTGTTTGAGCTGATTTCATTCTACCAATGGACCTGTACTAATCATGGGGAGTGCAATATGTGATGTGTGCTTGCCAGATATTTTTTAACTTTCGGCGCCGCACAATTTACAACAGAAAGAACAGAAATTACAAATGTTCTCTTCACTCGCAAGAAAATAAACTAGAATAAAATAAAAAAAACCAACCAACCCCTTGACCAATTTTGCATTTGAGAAAGAGAGTTCATTTCTTATATCTGAACTAAACCAGTCCCTTAATTATGCCACAGTAGGTTGATTACAGGCAACACTACACAAAATCTATACATCTTGTTTGGCAAAGTATCAAACTAAGGCACGTTGTCAACGCCACGTTAACTGTTTTCCTTTCCTGGGACTCCAATCTTTTTGGGCACCCTCATCCCCCACCGGGCCAAATCATAAGATCCAAGCTCTGCCCAGAGCAAGGGAAACTCCAACCCGCTCCAGCGCGCGGTTCGCTGGAGCAGAAACCACGGGAATAAATGCCCCGCCATTAACCTGCAACGTGTGAACAGACAATGAGTCAAAGTCCTGCAAATGATGAAATATTTCATTATGAAATATTCCCACAGCTTGGCTGAGTGGGCCTTGCAGCCAAGTGGATTGCTGGTGCTTTATAAATAGGGAAAGCGCCGTGAGGTGTTTGTGCAAATTCCTCGTGGAGCCGCGCGAGCGCCGCACCCGACAGATGATACAACTCCCAAGCCCTGTTTCCCCACCATAATTTCTCATCTAAACTTCTAATTACACATCACTTCACATTCTGGGATATATAAATACATTTTTCAGATGTACACTGTGCTAATGGTATGCATGGGAGAACGGGAATGTTCTTTGGCAGGGGTGCTCAATAGCAGAAGCGAAAATTGTCTCTCCAAACTTTGTTTCAGAGAAGTGAAAGCCCCCAAACTACTGAGAAAAGTTGAGATACTTTGCAGAAACCACGTGCAAAACCAGCTCTCAATGATTTTCCAGGTCCTGTGGTGCTGCTGGGGGCACATTCATCAATCACAGTGTGGGGCAGTGGGAGCCCAATCACACGAACCATGATGCTGAAGCCAATAAATGCTTCAGAAATTGGGGTTTTTTGCTCAGAAAAAATCCAGTTGGTTTATTTGGAGACTTGACGCTATTAATGAAAATCAAGGAGCAATCAGCAGAGGGGACATTGGAGATCTGATCTCACGGAAGAAAGTCTACAAGGATGTCAAGAGAGACTCTTCACCAGGAGCTGTAGTGATGGGACCAGGGGCAATGGGTTCACACTGAGAGTGGGTTCAGATTCAAGATTCAGTTTAGGAAAAAAAATCCTTCCCTGTGAGGGTGGTGAGGCCCTGGCACAGGATGTTCAGAGCAGCTGTGGCTGCTCCTGGATCCCTGGAAATGTCCCAGGCTGGGCTGGAAAGGGCTTGGAGCACCCTGGGATGGTGGAAGGTGTCCAGGAGCTTTAAGATTCCTTTCAGCCCAAACCATTCTGTGCTTCTCTGAGGTCATTGAACCTGTTCTGTCCCAGGATATGTGTCCCAATAAAGAAATGTCTACGGAAATATTTTAATTTTCTATCATTGGTTAAGAAGTCTAGAAGAATTTTAGGTTGGCTATAGATAATAGATAAACTGTAATATTAAGTATTAAACTCTGCTTAGAACTCCAAATGCTTTCCATAGCATCAAAAATGCATCATTTTCATCTCTAAATCCCCAAACTTTTTACAGGTACTGTGATGGGTGCCATCTGTATGAGGAGCTGGTATCTTTTCCCTCCTGAGATTAATAGGTACCACCATATGGTAGATAGGATGCTCAACTTTGCAACACCAAAGGCTTTTTTGGCAACTTTCCAGGAGCTTGAGGGCCACACCTAATTTGCATAGACATTTACATACAATTTTTATTTTAGATAAATGCACACAGGATGGTTCGGTGAACTCGTGTGGCTTTCTCTTTGATAGATGTTCTGGCTTTATTTGTTGTTTGAGTTCCTCAGCAATAAAATAGCTGGAGTTGGATCCACCCTGCAATTAATATTATTTATTGATGCTACTGCTCTGCTCGGGGTAAAGAAGCACAATCCCATCTTGAAGAGCACCTTTAATTAGTCAAAGAAAGTTCCTTGAGATAGTGTATACCAAGGGATTAGAAAACATTCAAATTTCAAAATTCTGTGATTTTTGGGCTCAGGTTTTTTTCAGAAAACAGATTTTCTGCAGCAAAATTTTTCATCGTCTTTGTAAATTGTTGAAGGACAAGTGTGAGTGTAAAAGACATGACAGAACCAACAGGCATTATCCCCAAAGAGGTGCCCCCTCTGTCTGTGGATTGGGCACCTCTGACCTCAGCCTAAAGTGGTTGAATCTGTGGCCAATTTTGTGTTTGCCCAGCTGTGATGACTGAGTTGCCATTTTAACCAGGTTTTACCATTTATTTAATCCTTCCACTGGATTATGGGTATTTAATCCTCCACAAAAGGTTTAAGTGGTGCTCCCTTTTCAACCTGAGCTGCTGAAGCTCTCCCAGGTAGGATGCTGATATCTTCAATTTTCCTGTCTCATGGGAGGTCAGGATTGCCACAGGTTCTCCCAAGGTAACTCACGTCTGCCTGGCTGTATCTGCTCCCTTTGTAAATCTCAGGTTTTCAGTAATTTCCTTCTAGTGGGACAGTTCTTTGTAATAATAAGGCATTAGAAATAAAATCACCTTAACTGTGAGAACAAATGCTTTTAAGGAGAAGAAAATCAATGTCAGGGACTGCTGATGGAGAGGCTGGGCCCTCCAGCTCACCATTGCTGAAGATGCAGCTCTCCATGCACAGGCCTCCATCTCTCAAACTCAGTGAGAGTTTATTGCTGTTACATTTGACCACAGAAATTCATCAGCAAAATTACTGTATTGATCCTGGTTTATATTTGGATGTATAGTCTCGTTGGAAGCTATTTTTTTTCAGGTCTAAGATAATGCTGAAGGTCTTCATTTTGTTTGTGCCTTAATGAGTTTTTTTTTGTGAGTAGCAAACTTGCAGCTGTTGCTTGGGCAGGTAACTGGCTCTGAGGCTCTGTTTTGAAACTCCCTCAATATTAAAATGGATTTATTATTTTCTAAAAACCCCAAAACTCTTATGGTTAGCAATCTCATACCTTTGTTAGTCCCTCTGGGGAAATTAGATTAAAGCTGGTATATTTGGATGTGAAATTAAAGTTGTAGAAATGGGAATGATGTAAAAATATTTGATTTGAGTTGTCAGTGGTTCTTGGGTGCTCTAATCCCCAAACAGGTGGCAAGGGGATATTTTGTGAGGATATGGATGCAGTAACTGAGAGTTTGGTAGGAATTTTGGGAGGAATTTGGAAGATGGAACATTTTGGGGGGATCTGGTCAGAGGCCAGGCTCAGATTTATCGGCACAATCAAATCCTATGAGGGAAATTGAATTTCAAATGTGTTATCAAGAAAATTGGTGTGCTTAGAAATGGCCGGAGGAGAAGCTGGGGACAGGAGGAGTAAAAGATTTCAGTGTTTTGGACATCCCTCTAATTCTTTGGTATGAAAAACAATATGATTGATGCAGCAATAACCGCAGTGCTGTGGGGATTTGATACCCAGAGGGAATCAATTAACTGGATTTTGGATATTGGAGCGTTATGACCTTTGCTTAGATCATAATGTTGACAAGTAGGAGCAAATGGAAGAATATCAGCCTTTTCTGGTTGTAATTGACTGTGGGTACTGAGAGCAAGGTGCAGATCCAGATTTGCAGGCAACGTGTTGATCCCAGATGTCTGGAGAACAGGAAGAGAGCCTTGCCCAGACCTCCCCTCGTGCGGTGCTAGGGGAGGAAAAGCAAATTTAGGAGCAGCTCTTGGCTTCTTTGCACTCTTGAGTGGTCAAAATACATCCATCTCACACCTTCATAATTGATTTACAGGTGAGGTGAGGGATGCTGTGGCTTGCTGCAGTGCCACCGAGTCAGGATTTATTGGGAATGATTATCCTGTGACCCAGTTGTGGTTTTACCCAAACTCCTTTCAAGGAGCTTTGAGGGGGAGCTGCTGCCAGTGGTTTGTGAACATCTGCTGAAGTGACAACTCTGCTGCTGCTCACCTGTGCACTGGGGAGACAAAAGAGTCCTGGTGGACCTGTCTGGGCTGGAGGACAGAAATGGAAAGGATGGAGCTGTATTGGGTGTGTTACGGTGATGGGCTACCAGATGGATGAGCCAAATCAGAGCCAACTGAGCAGGGCAGCTGCCAATTAACAGGGTTAATGAAACCACCATTAACAGAGTTAATGAAACCACAGTGAACAAGGAAGGAGGAAACTTGAGGCATGATTCTGCTGTTTAGCAGTCAAGCTTGATGATCTTGGAGGTCTTTTCCAGCCTTAATGATTCTGTATGTAAAGGACAATAAAGCATTAGGGAATGGGGAGAAGTTGTAGCTCTCAGGTGTGAGGAAGAAAGAGATTTTGATTGTAGGTTGAAAAGCATTGTGATTTGTGAAAAAAATCATGCTAAATATTTTTCATCCATTCATTCCTTATTGAAATAAAGCAGAGAACTGGTTAAATCAGAGTTCTAAAAGCTGGATTTCTCAAAAGATGGCAATTTGTGTTTTATGTTGGGATGACTTGTAAGTTGTATTTTGCATATATAAAAACATTTTTATTTCTTTTCCTTTACAATTGTGCCAGGCTGATGGTTTTCCTTTGACTGCTTTTCCCAAGCTGAATTAGGGCTGTGTGGTCAGGTAACCTTTTCCTTTTCTCAGACTAACCCTAAATTACATAAAGACAGCTCTGGCCTTCACAGAAATGTTTTCCTGCTGATCCTTGCATTTTCCATCTTCCAGCTCATCTGCTGGTGAATATTCCCAGTTCTTCTCTCCTTCTATGAGTCTTACTTTTTACTGGAGAAGCTCCATATCTGAGGAATGAAGAATGACAGGTTTCATGGCAGCTTTTTTGGAGAGCCTGGAGATGGAGGATTAGATTCCTGTAAGCCATTTCCACACTGAGGGAGTTACAAAGAAAGAGACAGATTTAGTTGCATGACTAAGTTCCCTAAAACAAGAAATAGTTTTGGGACAAGTAGTAAAAAAAAAAAAGTTCAAATAAATGGTGCAAAGTCTCACAATTAATTTTAATCTCTGAATTATTTGAGCATCTGATTATTTTTTCTTTAGTTTTCCTGATTTCTTTGTTTTCATTTACTTGTCCTCCTATTACTACTTATCAGTATCCAAAACATTCCCCTGAGTGACTTTTTCTGATCCTGGGCAAGAGTTCTTTCATTATTTCCTTTCATTGGACACACTTGGGTCTCCTGCCCAATGTTCCCCACTTTTAGACTCAGCTTGCTGGCATACATAAAAAAAAAAAAAAAACAACCAAAAAAACCCCCAAAAAACCAAAAAAAAACATATAGGAAAGAAATTATTTAAGATTCTGGGTGAAACACAACAAATGGCATGTGTAGTTTTATTTTTTTATAATTCCTATTTGAGAATTTGTGTTGATATTCCCCTCATTAGGTTTGTGTGTTTTTTTTTAACCATAGTCAGCATGGAAATCTTTCAGCAAAGAATTAAGGGAAAAAATGTTTCTTCCAGACTTATTTTGCTTGAATTTCTTAACAACTCACTTGCAATATTATGTTTAGTGTTTTAATGTATTTTATTCTACCTCACTCCACTGAAAAAAAAATTAAATATTTAAAATCTGCCTCTAAATTTGACTGGAAGAGTTAAATTATACCATTAGAACAAAAACTAGGGCCCTTGTTTTTTGAGGTGCTCCACAAGAATTTAAACTTCAAAACAGTGAATATTTCAGGAAGACCCTGCAAAGGTGTTTTGAATTCAGCAGCCATCTCTTACTCTGGTGATATCATCAAGGTTTATTTTTCCCTCCATGAGAAAGGGCAGCTTGGTTATTCTGATTCCTCCAACTCCTTTCCAGTGTGAGCTTTGATGGGAATTAAGAAAAGGAGAGGAATATTATTCCTTGAGGTTTTTTGAGGGAACAGTCACTGTCCTTGCAAGGAATGGGAATAGCAGTGTTTGTTACATTAATTCAGTTGGAACAATCATGCCACCTGCAGTCACCACTCTGCATTCTGTACTTTCCTGAATGAAGTTGTCTTTTTTTGGCTTCCCAAAAAGTCCAAAGTCACCATGGGAAATATCCCTTCCCTGAAATACATCAAATCTAGAGGAAAAGGTTTTGTAAGCAAATAAAAGTTAGTAAAATGGTCCACGTGGAAAGACTTGTATTCTATTTTTGAAAGTTCAATTTTTCAATTTTTTTTAAGTTTACTCAATTGGAAATGAGAACCTGTACTCCCAAAATATTTTGTTCTTAGATGAGAAAAATTATCCAAGAAGTTTTCCATCCCTGTAAGTGTTCAGAGCCAGGTTTTACAGGGCTTGGAGCAACTTGGGTCTCCTGCCCAATGTTCCCCACTTTTAGACTCAGCTTGCTGGCATACATAAAAAAAACCAAAAAAAACCATATAGGAAAGAAATTATTTAAGATTCTGGGTGAAACACAACAAATGGCATGTGTAGTTTTATTTTTTTATAATTCTTATTTGACAATTTGTGTTGAGATTCCCCTCATTAGATTTGTGATTTTTTTTTTTTTTACAGGGTTTGGAGGGTTTTACAGGGCTTGGAGCAACCTGGTCTCCTGCCCAATGTTCCCCACTTTTAGTGGAAGGTGTCCCTTGAAGGTCCCTTCCAGCCCAAAACATTCTGTAAATTCCAGGCAACAAAATATCTGGGCCTGGTAAATGAACATGAAAAAAGAAGAATGGAAGAAAAGCTCAAGGTGTAGGGCTTTGTTTGATTGCAGCTAAACGTTGCTGCTCATTAAAGTTGAATTCCTGGCAGCTGCACAGCACAGATAGAGTAAAAGTACAAAACAATTACAGAAGAACCAATAAAATAAAAAGCCCTTTTGAGCAATGACAGCATTCAATAATTGTGTCAATGCTGCTTTAAAAGTTTCAGCTTCTACAGCATCTCCAGTCCCAAAGTGTCTCATCTGCTTTCTAATTTTCCACAAGATGCTTTTAATATTTTGAGATTGATATTGAACCACAGGGGTCTAAAAGGTTTCAAAAAGATCTTGCATATGCATTTGGAACCAAACGATCAATTAGATTAATAAAGGGGAATTGTAATTTATATATGAAGCCTGTAAACTCTTGCAGAGAGGTATGGAATAAGAAACCAGGCAGCTTGGGGAGAGCCAGGATTTAAGGTGAGAAAACAAACACACTCAGCAGGGAAAAAAAAAAAAGGAAAAAAAGGTGCAGTCAGCACGAGTTTGGTTACATTAATCTGATGCTTCCTGCTACAAACATGGGAGAAATGGGAAGAAATGAGGAATTTAATACAGCACCTGTCAAGGTAATTATGGTCTGTAACCAGTTGTACCTTGGGAATGGTTCTGTTGCAGACACAAAGCAAAAGCTTGTAAATGGGAAATTGTTATTAATTTTTACGAGCCGTCCTGTTATGGTTGAAATGTTGCCTTCAGGCTCTTCCTTGCAGTTATAATGGTATTTTTTCTTTTTTTTTTTTGCTGTTTCCTTCCTGAAGGATCGTTGGATTGTCAGTTTTATGTTTTCTTAACTGATAGTCATCAAGCTTTGCTTAATCATCTTCTTCCTCCAGCACGGGGCTGCTGGCAGAGTCCCTTTCCTGTGCTGGGGGTCCCTGGGGCTCCCCAAAACCTTGGGGGAGTTCCCATTTCTGCAGGGTTCCCCATGTTAGTGCTTGGGATGCCATCAGCAGAACCAGAAAAAAAAAAGAAAATAAGCATTTTCTGCCAGAAAATTCATTCCTAGAAAAGTAGAAGTTTCCTTTCAAGAAATCATGTCTTTACTACCACCCTCTTGTAAAAAAAATCAGTGGAAGGAATCACAAGTTTTTAAAGGAACCATCCATGTTTTCATTTTAAAATTATTTTCTGAATAAAAGAAAATTTTTTGGTTTTTTTTTTCCCCAATTCTGCATACAACCAAATTCAAGTGCTTTAGTCAACTCAACCCATTTTCCCAGACCAGTCTTTGTTAAAAATTTTTAATGGGCAACTTTTGATCTTGTCTAACCTCTTTCAAGGTTTTGTGCAATGGGCATTTTGTCCTCTGCAGGGTTCAATTGATTGGGCAGAGAAGTGGAGTTTTCAGGAGTTCCTCATGTTCAGGTGTTTTTGAATTGGTGTTTTCAGCAGCTCCTCGTGTTCAGGTGTGTGTTTTTGAGTGCCTTGTGACAGATCTGGGTTCTTCTGCAATCTTTCTGTGCTGGTTTGGAGGAAGCCGAATCTGTTATGGGACATTTGTGATCATATGAACATGAAATGCCACTAAGAAGGACTAAAGTTAGCAAACAGGGCCTTTGGGTTTTTTTTTTTTTCTTTTGTTTTTGTTTGTTTGGTTGGTTTTTTTTTGCATAATTGACCTGCTCAAGGCTGCTCTCCCAAATTTGCTCTGAACCAGGATAAATACAGCGCTGCTTTCTAGCTGGTTCTTCCACTCATCTTTCTTCACAATTTGGTGTAAATCTTCACAAACTGCACTGCTTTTCCATTAGTTAGGGTGGATCCTTTAGAGCAGGGCTGCTGAGCTCTCACACCCACAGGAACCATCATGGTTGTGCAGGAAGGTTTGATCTTCCACTGGTCTTTGAAGCTCCCCCTCCTTGTTGATGTCTGAGCTTTCAGGAGGAGGTTTGCTGACCCAAAATATTACACCAAATTTTGCCCAGATTGCCTATTCCCACCAAAGGAAAAAGCTGAAGTGCCAATTCCCATCCTTTCTTAATTTGTAGAATGGTAAAGTTTGGAGCAAACATCTTAAGGTCAGCCTCACTCATCAACCGAGCACCACCACGTTCAACAAAACCACATCCTCCTTCATGTCTGGGGAGCTCTAAAAGGAACAATGAAGGCACTGAAGCCTGAAGAGGGTTTTATGGAGTTAACCTCACTCAGAATGTGGGTTTATGTGGCCTGTGGGGCTCAGCCCCTGTGATAACTCCGTGCCCCTGGGTCTTGTGT